>JAJOOR010027988.1:0-31532 GCA_036250505.1 Solanum acaule | reverse complement strand
AAATGGATCTTTTTATATACAGCTAAACAAGTTTCCGGTAACTTCCGAAGCACATTTTTAAGAACTTTTTGGGTCAAATTCAATTATAATCATTTCATTAAGTTCTCGACTCCAAACTCACATGTGAGGCTCTAGTTTCACTCTATAATTTTCCGGGTCGTTACACTTAGCCCGCCGACACTGTAAGGGATGATCGTCCTCAGGCTCAGATAATGCATCCGGAGAGTCAGCGGACACTCTCTCAGGTGTGGGCCTCTTGCCTTTGCTCTGACCTCCCATTGGAGGCTCTTACCTTCCCTTCTTGGGAGGATTAGCCCCTCATTAGTTTATAGTAATACCCCGTGCTCTTTTTCGAGGCGGCATGTAAAGATTTCGCCTTCCCATATCTGCAACAAATTGAAAAGAGTTAGAAGAAATTGATTCAAATGCACATAAAAGTAGGTGCAGACAGACTCACCGAACCGGTCGGTGAGTCATCGAGTCTATTTGGTGAGAGAGGTCGGGCTTGCCGAAAGGATTGGCTCAGAAAACATAGAAAAATTTGGCATGTCGGCGATGGGAAGGCCTTTTGACGAATCTCCGACAGCATTCGACGAGCAAGGATTAGCCTGCCAAAAGGTACAATGCAATTAAGGGTCAGGGGTACAGCCAGAGGGCGATTAAGGAGGACTTTCGGCAAGTCGTCGAGTCTCTTCGGCAACCTCAGGCTTCTCACCGAAAGTTACAGAACCAAACTTCACATTTAGCATGAAATTAGAGGTGATATGGGGAACTTCGGTGAACCGCTGAGTGGTTCGGTGAGCTTGACCAAGCTCGCCAAATGACCCAACACGCCTACTTTCAACCCAACTTCCCAAATTTAACCCCGCAGCCCCCAAAAATAAAATCAAAACATGAACTTCTCAAATTAAACTAAGACCCATTACTCTTATGCCCCAGTATACTCAGACTTTTCCCGGTTTGGCCAAATTTGGCCATTTAAAGACATTTTCCTTCAGGAATGACGTCAACCGCTCTATTATTGTGCAAAATAAGTCATTTGGCACAAATACGGGCTACTAATATTTCACCCTACTAAACCCAACAACATGCAAGCACAACACCAGATATTTTAACCAATTTTAAAGTATAAAAACTCAGGAATTTAACATTAAAGACATTACGAGCAAGATATTCGAATTAACACATGCATTCTAGCATACAAATACTATCAGAGAAGCCCACTACACATCATAAAGATAAGATCATTTCAACTGAGTACAAAATCTCTAAATTAAGTTTCGGGGTTCGGAAAACCAACCTTAGATGCCGATTAAACAAGTTGAGATTCTAGGAGGCAAAGAAATCCACTTCGAACACACAATCAATGACTCAAATACGATAAAAATGTAGGAAATATAGTTAAATATAGTGCGGGTATGATTTTGGGAAGTTCAAAAGTGAGGGAAAGTGAAAGAGCTGGAAGTTTAAACCTTTTGCCATTAAAAACCTTCCAGTTCTCACCCATTCGGTGATATTAGTTTTGCTCTCCGACCAACTAAGCAACACGCCGAGTGGGCACTTACTTCACCGAGTTTTATAGGATCTCCAGTTATTGTGGGGGTCCAAACGGCAAACTAGATCGTGATCGTCGACCTGGTCTGCGATTCGCCAAGTTGCTCATAGGCTCGTTGAATTTTACATGCTCAAATTTAAAAATGTCTTGAGTCCAATGGGGGTCCAAGTAGGGATTGTCAACCAATTCGGCGATGCGATGACTGGACTTTTACCTCGCCAACCTGCACTTTTCAAACACTTTACACACTTTGACTTGCACAATCACACACCATTATTTCAACTTAAAAAGAAAGAAAATAAAAACTTGGGTTGCCTCTCAAGCAACGCCATAGTTAACGTCGTTGCACGACGCAAATCCACACTCAAACCTCATTCTTGGGGTCAGCCATAGTATCACTTGGCAAACTCCCTTGCTGTCTCTAGTTCAAATGAGATGAGATATGACCCATTTGGGTCTCCAACTTCTTGATCGATATTGAATGGGAGGTAACAACTTGGTTAAGGGTCGATGCATCTTCTTTTATTTCTTTCAAAATCTTGTATGACCCCTCAACTTTATTAAGGATACGAGAAAGCATATCCTTATACCAGCCACCTTCCAAATCCTTTGGCTTTTGACGCTTTTGGGGAGACACACATCTATCCTTTTCCACATCCTTCCAATTTGGATTTTGATCCCTCCATTCTCTATCACGATCCTTCCAACCTTCATACCTATTCCAACCTTGGTTACCACCCTGCCTCGGGTAGTTTGAACGATAATCACCACCTTCGTTTACTAGGAAATTCACCTCTTCATTATACAAAGACTCAAACTTGGACTCATCCGGATTAACACACCCGACACCCACGACATTGACACCTCGAGCATCTGCTCGCAAGACATTTTTGGACAAAATATCAAATTGTGTCATTATCTTGGCCATTTTCTGGTCCTTCTCATGGTCTTCCTCCATCTGTTTCTTGGTCAATTTAAACGTGAGAGGGCAGACCTGGTCTTCACGGGTGTACCACACCCTGTTGATTGTGGTCATGCCATCAAAGAGCTGAGCGACTATCACATAAGGTTGCTGCATCAAACCTCCAGGTGAAAGTTGGTCAGCAACACCCTTGTTTATCGAGTAAATGCTCTGGTAAAAATACTGAAGTAACACATTGTCAGGCAAGCCATGAGTTGGGCATTGGAGCAAGAACTTCTTGAATTGCAGCCAACTTTCATGAATTGGCTCACCCTCCAGACGCTTGAAGCTCTGAATGCTATCCCGAAGAGTCATCATCTTCGCAGGAGGGAAAAATCGCACTTGAAATGCGGTAACCAACTCCTCGCACGAAGTGATTGTTTCACATGGCAATTCAACTAGCCACGTATATGCCTCTCCCATCAAAGAGAACCAGAACAAGATCAACTGGACCGACTCTTCGGATATGTTCTTGAAGGAGAAAGGTCCGCACACATCCAGGAAGTTTCTAATGTACTCATGGGGATCCTCATGAGCCAAACCACTAAACAAACCCTTCAATTGCAAGAGCTGTACGTAGTATTTGGGATGTGGAACACCGTATTCCCTTCTGCCGGAGGCAAGAGAATGGAACCAATACCACCTATAAGATGGGGATCATTAGCATTAGGCTCGTTGACATCGTTGAGGTTTCCGATGAAATTTTGGTGACCTACTTGGCCACCGTTTCTGCCGTTTACACTCATCTTCCTGTTTCAACACAAACAAGCAAAACAAAACTAAAAATAAGTAAGTTCAACTATAACTAACAAGAACAAAATTCAACTTAACTAAAGAATCTTAAACAACACCACTCCCCGGCAGCGGCGCCATTTAGATTTCACATATTAGGACACTTATTCCAATACTAAGTTCCAACGATCGTTAGTTAGTAGTATAACCCAACTAAGTGAGTTAGGGTCTTATCCCATAGGAAGTGGTACGTGCTGAAGATTCAAGAGACAAGTACAAATACGTTCAAGTCAATCATAGGTGAAGATATTTACGAATAAAAGCACGGTTCAAGTTAAGGGGTGAAACAAGTGTCAAATAATAGGGGGGTTTTGATTGTAATTATCAACTACAGCAGCAACAAATAACACAAGTTAACAAGTAAAGAGAAAGGTTCTTGGGATGTGATTGGATTTTAGGTTAAGGTAGACAAATGGGTAATTACAACTAATAGTAAATAGCTGTAAATCAGTGAATAAGCTAGGCTTTAGTGGGAAAAAACTTTCTCTCGAACAATTTACCCCGAATCAAATTGCCTTCTCTCGAACACCAATAAGCATCAATTAAGAACAGACTATGCTTTAGTCAGTTTACTCTCTCGAGCTGAATGTGGGGAAAAGGGTTTAGGATTCATTCTTTCGAGCTGAACCCAAGACAACCCAACTCCCACAGACCATCAAATCAGTAACCTTGGTTTTTAAACCCCTCTCTCGAGCAAGCCAAAAATACGAAGGTAGAGTTGCATTTCCAACTACAACCCTTTATTGATTGAAATCACATTTAAACAACATTTGAACTATCAATTAATAATACCCAGCAGCTAAATCAACTCATAATCAAATAATCACACCCCAAGAATTGGGGTTTTAGATAGTCATCATAAAAAGATAAAAACTGTTACCAAATTGTGTTTCCATCAACTGGGTAAGATTAATTTCATCTTTACAAATGTTAAGGTTGAAGAATCTCAAAGACCCACAACTAATTTCTCAAAAATGGAAAACTTTAATTCTTCAAAGCTAAGGAAATATTATCTCCAAACACTCAGTTCTAAACTCTAAACTTCATAATTGATTGGTAAAATTAGATACTATGAAAACTCATCCTAAACAAAGAATTTAAAATTGTATTTATAGTTGCCAAAAATATGCTATGAAGGACCATTCGGCGCAGTAAGTCTGGATCACCGACCCACCCTTTGGTAAATTCTATCGCCTTTTTGCTTTGGTCTTCAACATCTTCAAGTTCTATAACTTAAGGCGATCTAGCACTACATCGCAGAACCGTTCAAGGACATGCCAACTGCTCTTTTCTATCGCCTTTTTGCTTTGGTCTTCAACATCTTCAAGTTCATTAACTTAAGGTGATCTAGCACTGCATTGCGGAACCGTTCGGGGACACGCCATCTGCTCCTTTCTATCGCTTTCTATCGCCGATTTGATTTTCTCCTTCAGGGCTTGGCACACTGGAACTTTAGGTGAGATCATGGTCACTAGGTGACTCGCCCAATGGGTTAGGCGATCATTAGGCCTTCTTTTCTTCATTCTTTCAGTTGCCTTCTTCCTTTTTGCTCACTAGTGTACATGCTTTGTTCCTCAATCCAAAGACCTGGAAATCAAGGATTTACATTACTTATTGGCACAAAATAATTATTTGAGGACTGTAAATCTATTAAAATAAAGCCTTAAATTAGTCTAAATCGTGAACTCATCAGTAGACGAGGAGGAAATAGTGAGGCCATGGAGGTCGGGGAAATGGTAAAGTAGGTAGAGGAGCAGTACACCCAGGAAAGGAGGTTTCCCATCAAGATGACAGGGCTCAGTTTTATGCCTTTTCAGGCAAGATCGAGGGTGAGGCGTCTGATGCAGTGATCACATGACTTGACAGGATGACTACTATATCGTTTGATCTGGATTTTACTTAATCATATGTGTTAGTTCAGTTTGCCAATTTTATGCGGTTTGTGGTGTGCTAGATGACTGTATCCATGTTTCTACCCAAGTTGGAGAGTTTGTCATAGTCACCCATGTCTATCATGCTTGTTCTGTCTTCTTTTTGGGTTTCCATACTTGGGTTGATTTAGTTATTCTGGATATGACTGAGTTTTATTTAATCTTCGGCATGACTTGGTTATCCCCCTATTTTGATGTGCTTAATTGTAATGCTAAGTCTGTGACTCTAGAGATCCCGATTGTGGAAACCTTAAAGTGGGAAGGGGTGTACAAGCCTAAGCCAGCTAAGGTCATATCTTTCATTCGGGCTAGGAAATTAGTGGGGAAAGGTTGTTTGGCATATTTGGATCATATTCGGTATATTTATGTTGAGTCTCCCTCTATTGAGTCTATTCTTGTAGTGTATGAATTCAAGTGTTTCCTACCGATTTGCTTGGAATGTCTCTAGATAGGGGTATAGATTTATGCATACACTTAGAGTCGGCACTCGCCCTATCTCCATCCCTCTTTGTCGCATGGCTAAGGCAAAGTTGAGAAAGCTTAAAGCTCAAATCCAGCGGTTTCTTGATAAAGGATTCATCCATCCTAGTGCTTCCCCGTGGGGTGCTCCTATCTTGTTTGTTAATAAGAAAGAAGGTAGTATGAGTATGGGCAGAGATTATCGGTAATTGAATAGGGTCACCATTCGGAATAATTATCAATTGCCTCAGATATATCATCTATTTCACCAATTGCAGGGTGCATCATGTTTATCTAAATTTGACCTAAGGTCTAGTTGCCATAAGCTAAAGATTAGGCCCAAGGATGTAGCGTAAACAACATTCAGGACTATCTATGGGCACTTTGAGTTCTTAGTGATGTCACTTTTGTTGACCAATGCGCCTTTAACCTTCATGAGTTTGATGAATAGTGTGTTCAAACCATTACAGGATTCTTTTGTTATCGTCTTTATTAATGACATCTTGGTTTATTTGAAAATTAAGGAAGAGTATGCCGACCATATTTGTATTACTTAGGGTGTCGTCGTAAAATAGAACTTCTATGCAAAATTTTCCAATTGTGAGTTCTAGTTAGATTCTGTTGCTTTTTGGGGCATGTGGTTTTAAAAGACGGGGTAATGGTAGATTCCCACAACATCGAAGTAGTCAAGAACTGGGTCCGGCCTAGCTCTGCGACTAAAATTATGAATTTCGTGGGGCTCGCCTGCTACTACTGACAATTTGTGAAAAAATTTGCTTTTATCGCCACACATTTGACAAGGTTGACCCAAAAAGAGTACCTTTTGAGTGGAGTGATAAATGTGAAGAGAACTACCAAAAGCTCAAGACTCTTCTGACCACAACACCTATTCTAACACTGCCAATGGAAGGTAAAGATTTCATTGTTTATTGTGATGCTTCACATTTGGGCTTGGGTGCTGTGTTGATGAAGGAAAGAAATTTCATAGCTTATGCATCGCGGCTGTTGAAGGTGCATGAGAGGAAATATCCAACACATATCTTTGAGTTGGCAGTGGTAGTGTTTGCTCTCAAGATCTGGCGGCATTATCTTTATGGTGTCGAGGGTAAGGTGTTTACTGATAATCATAGTCTAAAGAATGTATTCACTAAGAAGGACCTAAACCTCAGAGAGCGGAGATGGATGGAGTTACTCAAGGACTATGATGTTACCTTCCAATATCATCTGGGTAAGGCTAATGTGGTGGCAAACACACAAAACCGGAAGACAGTGAGTATGGGTAGTTTAGCTTGCTTGGATGTGTCAAAGTGACCCTTGGTAAAAGATATTCTAACCATGTAGTCTAAGTTCATGTAGTTGGGCATCTTAGAGAAAGGTGGGTTGTTAGTCAGCATTGAGGTTATACCCACATTCATTGAGGATATCAAGGCCAAGCAGTTTAAGGATGAGAGTTTGAATGAGGCCAGAAACAGGAAAGTGTCTAGAAAGGCACAACATGCAGGTGGTGTGCTCAATTTTAAGGGGAGAATTTGTGTTCCCGGAGTGGATGACTTAATTTAGTAGATGTTGACAAAAACCCATAGTTCACGATATTCCATTCATTCGGGTGTGACCAAGATGTACCGAGATTTGAAACAACTTTATTGGTAGCCTCTCATGAAGAAAGACATAACTAAGTTTGTGGCTAAGTGCCAAAACTATTAGCAGGTAAGGTATGGGCACCAAAGGCCTGCAGGATTGCTTCAGGGAATGCCAATTCAAGAATGGAAGTGGGAAAGGATAGATATGGAATTCGTGGTTAGTCTTCCCAAGACCTTGGGAAAGTTTGATTCCATTTGGGTGGGGTTTTAAAGACTAACTAAGTCAGCCTACTACATTCCACTAAGAGTAGACTATAATGCTCATAAGTTGGCTAAGGTTTATGTGAAAGTGATAGTGACACTACATAGGGAACACCTTTACATCATCTCGGACCGTGGTGTGCAGTTCACATTTAACTTTTAGGGGAAATTTCTTTAGTAGTTGGGCATTCAACTCACTTTTAGCACAATGTTCCATCCACAGATGAACGGGCAGTTAGAGAAAACTATTCAAGTGTTAGAGGAAATATTGAGGGCATGTGTGATTGACTTTGGAAGGCATTGGGATAAGTTCATACCTTTGTGTGAGTTCTCCTATGACAAAAGTTACCACTCCAGGGCATGGGAGGGGATGTAGATCACCCATATGGTGGTTTGAGGCTGGAGTTGTGAAACATTTTGGGGTTGATTCGATAAAAAATGCTCAGGATATGGTGAGAAGCATCCAAGCTAAGCTTCTAGTGGCCTAGAGTCGACAGAAAAAGTATGTGGACCATAAGGTACGGGACATGACATTTTAGGCTAGTGAGCAAGTTCTTCTTAAAGTTTCACCCATAAAGGGGGTGATGAGATTCGACAAAAAGGGCAATCTTAGTTCTCATATATCGGGTCATTTAAGAGTCTTGACTGTGTAGGGTCAGTAGTTATAGATTGACCTTACCGCCTAGCCTATCTGCAGTCCATCTAGTGTTCCATCTGTTAATGTTGAAGAAATATCGTGGGTACGGGGATTATATCATAAAGTGGGACTCTATTTTGTTAGACAAAGACATTCAGTATGAGAAGGAGTTGGCTGCAATACTTGATCGCGATGTCCGGATTCAAGTTGTGACTCTCCATTGTCAAAGATTCTCAAGTTCACAATACTTGCATCAAATGCAAGTTCAAGCTCAACAAACATACTCAAATGCCCTCACACAAAGAATGATTTCATATTCAGACACAATATTTCAACAATTTAAAGCTTCGGAATCAAATGCAACACTCACAAAGATGAACACAATGCATGATTTCACCCGTAAGTTTGCCCTTATATTCCAACCAACATATGTTTCAGCTCACTTAAGATCAAAAAGGTCTTTCCAAGGCTTGTGACGGGGCTGACTACCAAGGTATGGTCATTTAGGCTAAATGGTTGTAATCCTCATGAAATGTTGTGTAAACAACACTCTCTTTACTTTCCTTTATCATTCTCATTCATGCTCACAAGTCACCCCATTATTCATCTTCCATGGACTGTTGGACACCCCATTTCTTTTTGCATTTTCACAATTTTATTCCACAACTTTTTCATTTTTTTCTTCTTTTTCTCTCTTTTTTTTATAAGGAGGGGTTCCATCTTTCTAAATACAATGGGTAAAAGGGGACTTCGTTGCACTTCTTGATTTACCTTCTTCTTTCACCACACCCCTAACTTAGGTTTTAGGCCTAAGTTGGCTATTCACACAAACCACAAATCATGAGGATTATGGGTAATGGATCAAGAAAGCTCACAATTTCAACAAGTTTCTTCCAAGAAAAGGGTAAGGCTCAAAAGGGTGCTCAAGCAAAGTTCACACACTCACAAGGTAGGCCACAAAAAGAGGTATAATGTCAAATTGTTTCACACTCTTCATAGTTTCCTAAGATCATTTCAAGATATTGCGTCACATATTCAAATGGACCAACGGGGCAAATTCTAGGTGTCATCACACATGGCTAACGTTAAACTCATCACACAAGGAATTGACACCAATGTCAAACAAGACTTCACACTTTCTCTAGTGTGCAACGTTCATCACAAGATACTCAATTCGATAATTAGCTAGTCAAAATGAGATGCAAAAAGTTCATATATTTTCTATGCAACTTCTTTTGGCCTAATCGTAGTTGTACATTCATTTTTGTTCGATTAAGAGCACTATTCAGGTCATAGATATTGATCAAGGCCGATACTCATATTTGCAAGAGAACAGGCACATTCTAAGACAAACAAGAGGTGGCACAAATATTTTTGAAAGGGTTCAAAAGTCATTTACAATTAACAAAATGAGCCACAAGCTCAATCATCCACAAAAACAGGCCTCACCCCACCACAAACAAAAACCATTTGTCCTCAAATGCAAGAAAAATAATACCCACAAATCAGTAAAAATAAGAAAAAGAGAGAGGTAAAGAGAGATCATGTCTAAACAGTCGCTCCATCTGTCTGGTCATCAGTGCCCGGTGTAGTGCTCGAAACCTAGGCATCAATGGCCGGAGTCACCTTAGAAGAACCAGCTCAACTGGACCCACCCATGGTGGTGTCTCTCAAAGAGGTCTGGCGTGCAGTCTCAAACATAACATCCTCCAGGTCAGCCAGATCATCATACATCTCAGCATCTCTCAGATCAATCAGCTCCTCTTCGGTCTGTGCATCCCACTCATCACCTGTCGTATCATCTCTGTGTACATCTCCGGTGGTAGCCGGAGGAATCTTAGGAGCGTCCACAGCATCATCAGCCTCCAGTAATGTAGTGAAGTCAGTAGAGTTTAGATAGTCTACGTCCTTCCTCAAATCTGCTAATTCACCTTTCAAAGTCGTAACGTCGGAGGTCTCCCCATATTTGCTCTCGCAAACCTCAACTCTCGTGGTGAGAGTGTCAATAAACGTCTGGAGGGGGTTAAGTGCAACATTGATGACACTCTCAAAATTACATGGGATGGATCTCTCGAGTCAGGTTGCCCTCATATCAGATGAATGGGCCAGGTGTCCCATCTTCAGGATCATCGGCTGAGTAATCTTGGCTGGGTGGGATGACGTAGAGGCCCCCGGGGCATGTTAAGAAGAAGAAGGGGCAAATGTACTTGAAGGCTCGCAGGCTGGAGTAGGAAAAGACGCCTAAGTAGGTATAGAATCGACACCTAAATCTGGAGAAGTATCGGCCGGAGCTTCAATCCTCATGTCGGCCTCCTCTCGAGTGTACTCGGCCTCAATATGCTGGAAGTCGGTGGAGGAAGTAGGGTTAACCTCAATATCTCTCAGATCATCTCAGGGAACTATAGCACGCCGGCACAACTCCGTGATCAAGACCGAGAATGGCAAGGAGATCTGACTATGCTAGTCATCATGGCCATCTCTTGCTCTATAAAGATCCAAGGCAAATTGCCTTAGGGTGGCGCAGTATAGACTCGTTCTAGGATGTCATTATGGTGCTGCTAATGAAGCCAAATAAGAACTGAGCAGCAATACTCAAGTCTCTCTTCTCTATGGGGACCCATGCCTTGATCCACCTCAGGGTGGTATCGTAATCAATGGGGCCAACAAGCCCTTGAAATCAACAAGAGACTGAGTAATTGACAAACACTCATATGGTATTGTAGCTCAAAGATCCCTGTCAAGTAAAATATTAATGTACTCGCTAATGCATTCAGCTTCCTTTCAGTAGACTATGACCGACATAACCGGTCTGAACTCGATGGCTTTCTTCTTGCTTTTCGAAACCAAGTCACCATTCATTGTACAGAACTCTTAGACCCATGCAGGAATATAGGGGGCTCAGGGCTTGGTGAACTGCTCAAATCTGTGGAAGTAAAGGGTGTCCCTCACCCTGGAGTATTCGCCCTCAAGGCCTTCGGTAGACAATAGCTTCTCCTCTAGAATAGTTCACAATCCATCACCTTTTAGCCTATTGAGGAGCCTAGGAAGAGGGACTAATGGTGGCACATAAGCCACAGAAAGTGCCGGAGTTGGCACTGAACCTACTGGGGTGGAATTTGAAGGGACTCTAGCTAAGTCACGGAGAGATCTAGAAGGAGTCTTAGCCCGACGGGATTGTAAGGGCTGATCATCCTCAGGCTCAGATAATGTAGCTCGAGAGTCAGCAGACACTCTCTCAGGTGCGGGCCTCTTGCCATTGCTCTGACCTCCCGTTGGAGGCTCTTGCCTTCCCTTCTTGGGAGGATTAGCCCCTCATTCATTGATAGTAATTCCCCATGCTCTTTTTCGGGGCAGCATGTAAAGATTTCTCCTTGCCATATCTGCAGCAAATTGAAAAGAGTTAGAAGAAATTGATTCAAATTCACATAAAAGTAGTTGCAGACAGACTCACCGAACCGGTCGGCGAGTCACCGAGTCTCTTTGGCGAGCTAGATCGGGCTCGCCGAAAGGATTGGCTCAAAAACTTAGAAAAATTTGGCATGTCGGCGATGGGAAGGCCTTTTGACGAATCACCGACAGCATTCGACGAGCAAGGATTAGCCGGCCAAAAGTTACAATGCAATTAAGGGTCAGGGGTACAGACAAAGGGCGATTAAGGATGACTTTCGGCGAGTCGTCGAGTCTCTTCGGCAACCTCAGGCTTCTCACCGAAAGTTACAGAACCAAACTTCACATTTAGCATGAAAGTAAAGGCGATATGGGGAACTTCGATGAACCGCTGAGTGGTTCGGTGAGCTAGACCTAGCTCGCCAAATGACCCAATATGCCTACTTTCAACCCAACTTCCAAATTCATCCCCGCAGCCTCCAAAAATAAAATCAAAACATGAACTTATCAAATTAAATTAAGACCCATTAATCCTATGCCCCAAGTAGACTCAGACTTTTCCCTGTTTGGCCAAATTAGGCCATTTGAAGACTTTTTCCCTTAGGAATGCCGTCAACCGCTCCAATATTAGGCAAAATAAGTCATTTGGCACAAATACGGGCTACTAAGATTTCACCCTACTAAACCCAACATCATGCAAGTACAACCCCAGAAATTTTAACCAAGTTTAAAGTATAAAAACTCAGGAATTTAACATTAAAGGCATTACGATCAAGATATTCGAATTAATATAGGCATTCTAGCATACAAACACTATCAGAGAGGCCCACTACACATCATAAAGATAAGATCATTTCAAATGAGTACAAAATCGCTAAATTAAGATTCGGGGTTCAGAAAACGAACCTTAGATGCCGATTAAACAAGTTGAGATGCTAGGTGGCAAAGAAATCCACTTCGAACACACAATCAATGACTCAAATACGATAAAAATGCAGGAAATATAGTTAAATATAGTGCGGGTGTGATTTCGGGAAGTTCAAAAGTGAGGGAAAGTGATAGAGCTGGAAGTTTAAACCTTTTGCCTTTAAAAAACGTCCAGTTCTCGCCCATTCAGTGATATTAGTTTTGCTCGCCGAAACACCGAGTGGGCACTTACCTCGCCGAGTTTTATAGGATCTCTAGTTAATGTGGGGGTCCAAACGGCAGACAAGATCGTGATCGCCGACCTAGTCAGCGATTCACCAAGTTGCTCATAGGCTCGCTGAGTTTTACAAGGTCAAATTTAAAAATGTCTTGAGTCCAACGGCTGTCCAAGTAAGGCTCGTCAACCACTTTGGTGATGCGACGACTAGACTTTTACCTCGCCAACCTGCACTTTTCAAACACTTTCCACACTTTGACCTACAGAATCACACACCATTATTTCAACTTAAAAAGAAAGCAAATAAAAACTTGGGTTGCCTCTCAAGCAGCGCCTTAGTTAACGTCGTGGCACGACGCAAGTCCACACTCAAACCTCATTCTTGGGGTCAGCCATAATACAACTAGGCAAACTCCCTTTCTGTCTCAGGTTCAAATGAGATGAGATATGACCCATTTGGGTCTCCAACTTCTTGATCGATATGGAATGGGAGGTAACAACCTGGCTAAGGGTCGACGCATCTTCTTTCATTTCTTTCAAAATCTTGTATGACCCTTTAACTTTGTTGAGGATACGAGAAAGCATATCCTCAGACCAGCCACCTTCCAAATCCTTTGGCTTTTGGCGCTCTTGAGGAGGCACACTTCTATCCTTCTCCACATCATTCCAATTTGGATTCTGATCCCTCCATTCTCGATCACGATCCTTCCAACCTTCAAAGATTCAACTTGTGATTCTCCATTATCAAAGATTCTCAAGTTCACAATACTTGTTTCAAATGCTAGTTCAAGTTCAACAAAGATACTCAAATGCCCTCACACAAAGAATGATTCCATATTCAGATACAATCTTTCAACAATTTAAAGCTACGAAATAAAATGCAACACTCACACTCACAAAGATGAACACAATGCATGATTTCACTCGTAGGTTTGCCCTTATATTCCAACCAACAATTGTTTTTAGCTCACTTAAGATCAAAAAGGTCTTTCCAAGGCTTCTGACGGGGCTGAGTACAAAGGTATGGTCATTTAGGCTCAATGGTTATAATCCTCATGAAATGTTGTGTAAACAACACTCGCTTTCCTTTTCTTTATCATTCTCATTCATACACACAAGTAACCCCATTATTCATCTTCCATGGACTGTTGGACACCCCATTTCTTTTTTACTTTTCACAATTTTATTCCACAACTTTTTCATTCTTTACTTCTTTTTCTCTCTTTTTTTTATATGGAGGGGTTCCATCTTTCTCAAAACAATGGGTCAAAGGGGACTTCATTGCACTTCTTGATTCACCTTCTCTTTTCACCACACCCCCAACTTAGGTTTTTGGCCTAAGTTGGCTATTCACAAAACAACAAATCATGAGGATTATGGGTAATGGATCAAGAAAGCTCACAATTTCATCAAGTTTCTTCCAAGAAAAGGGTAAGCCTCAAAAGGGTGCTCAAGCAAAGTTCACACACTCACAAGGTAGGCCACAAAAAGAGGTATAATGTTAAATTGTTTTACTCTTCAAAGTTTCCTAAGATCATTTCAATATATTGAGTCACATAGTCAACTAGACCAACGGGGCAAATTCTAGGTGTCATCACACATGGTTCACGGTAAACTCATCACACAAGGCATTGACACCAATGTCAAACAAGATGCCACACTTTCGCTAGTGTGCAATGTTCATCACAAGATACTCAATTCGATAATTAGCTGGTCACAACGAGATGCAAAAAGTTCACATATTATCTATGCAACTTCATTTGGCCTCATCGTAGTTGTACATTCATTTTTCTTCGATTAAGAGCACTATTCAGGTCATCGATATTGATTAAGACCGATACTCATATTTGCAAGAGAACATGCACATTCAAAGACAAACAAGAGGTAGCACAATTTTTTTTAGAAGGGTTCAAAAATCATTTACAATTAACAAAAGGAGCCACAAGCTCAATCATCCACAAAAACAGTGCTCACAAGATATATAGATCAAAACCCCAAATATATAAACATAACAAATGTAACAAAAGGTGGGCCTCACCCCACCACAAATAAAAACCATTTGTCATCAAATGCAAGAAAAATAATACCCAAATATCAATAAAAATAAGACAGAGAGAGAGGTAAAGTGAGATCCTATCTAAACAGTCACTCCATCTGTGTGGTCATCAGTGCCCGGTGTAGTGCTCGAAACCTAGGCATCAATGGGCGAAGTCACCTCAGAAGAACTAGCTCAATTGGACGCACCCATGGTGGTGACTCTCAAAGAGGTCTGGCATGCAGTCTCAAACATAGCATCCTCCAGGTCAGCCAGATCATCATACACCTCAGCATCTCTCATATATATCTGCTCCTCTTCGGTCTCTGCATCCGACTCATCAACTGTCGTATAATCCCTTTGTACATCACCGGTGGTAGTTGGAGGAATCTTAGGAGCGTCCGCATCATCATCAGCCTGCAGTAATGAAGTGAAGTAAGTAGAGTTTAGATAGTCTACGTCCTTCCTCAAATCTGCTAATTCAGCTTTCAAAGTTGTAACCTCGGAGGTCTCCCCATGTATGCTCTCCCAAACCTCAACTCTCATTGTTAGAGTGTCAATAAACGTCTAGAGGGGGGTAAGTGCAGCAATGATGGCACTCTCAATCTTACATGGGATGGATCTCTCGAGTTAGGTTGCCCTCACATCAGATGAATGGGCCAGGTGTCCCATCTTCAGGATCATCGCCTGAGTAATCTTGGCGGGGTGGGATGACCTAGAGGCACCCGGGGCCTATGAAGAAGAAGAAGGGGCAGATGTAGTTGAAGGCTCAGAGGCTGGATTAGGCAAAGACGCCTAAGTAGGTATAGAATCGACACTCACATCTGGAGAAATATCGGTTGGAGCTTCAATCCTCATGTCAGCCTCCTCTCGAGTGTTCTCGGCCTCAATACGCCGGATGTCGGTGGAGGAAGAAGGGGTAACCTCAATATCTCTCGAATCATCTCGGGGAAATCTAGCACGTCGGCACAACTCCATGATCAGGACCGGGAACGGCAAGGAGATCTGACTCTACTTGTCGTCATGGCCATATCTTGCTCTAAAAGGAGTACAAGGTTGATGCTCCTCCGTGATATGAAAGATCCAAGGCAAGCTGCCTTAGGGTGGCACAGTATAGACTCATTCTAGAATATCAATATGGTGCTGCTAATGAAGCTAAATAAGAACTGAGCAGCAATACTCACATCTCTCTTCTCTATGGGGACCCTTCCCTTGATCTACCTCGGGGTGATATCAGATATCAATGGGTCCAACCAGCCCTTGAAATCATCTAGAGACTGAGTAATCGACAAACACTCATATGCCACTGTAGCTCAAAGACCCCTGTTAAGTATAATATTAATGTACTCGCTACTACATTCAACTTCCTTTCCGTGGACCATGACCGAATTAACCAGTCTGAACTCGATGGCTTTCTTCTTACTCTTTGGAACCAAGTCACCATACGTTGTAAAAAACTCTTTGACCCATGAAGGAATATGGGGGACTCGAGGCCTGGTGAACTGCTCAAATCAGTGGAAGTAAAGGGTGTCCCAAACCCTGGAGTATTTGCCCTCAAGGCGTTCGGTAGACATAAACTTCTCCTCGAGAATAGTTCGCAATCCATCACCTTTTATCCTATTAAGGAGCCTAAGAGGAGGGACGAATGGTGGCACATAAGCCACAGAAAGTGTCGAAGCTGGAACTAAACCTACTGGAGTGGAAGTTCAAGGGACTCTAGCTGAGTCAGGGCGAGATCTAGAAGGAGTCATAGCCCGCCGAGACTGTAAGGGCTGATCGTTCTCAGGCTAAGAAAATGTAGCCCGAGAGTCAGCATACACTCTCTCAGGTGTGGGCCTCTTGCCTTTGCTCTGACCTCCCGTTGGAGGCTCTTGCCTTTCCTTCTAGGGAGGATTAGCCCCTCATTCGTTTATAGTAATTCCCCGTGCTCTTTTTCAGGGCAGCATGTAAACATTTCTCCTTGCCATATCTGCAACAAATTGAAAAGAGTTAGAAGAAATTTATTCAAATGCACATCAAAGTAGTTGCAGACAGACTCACCAAACCGGTCGGCGAGTCACCGAGTCTCTTTGGCGAGCTAGATTGGGCTCGCTGAAAGGATTAGCTCAAAAAACTTAGAAAAATTTGGCATGTCGGCAATGGGAAGGCCTTTTGACGAATCGCCGACAGTATTCGACGAGCAAGCATTAGCCTGCCAAATGTTACAGCGCAATTAAGGGTTAGGGGTACAAACATAGGGCGATTAAGAAAGCCTTTCGGGGAGTGGTCGAGTCTATTCGGTAACCTCAGGCTTCTCGCCAAAAGTTACAGAACCAAACTTCACATTTAGCATGAAATTAAAGGCGATATGGGGAACTTCGGTGATCCACTTAATGGTTCGGTGAGCTCGACCCAGCTCGCCAAATGACCCAACATGCCTACTTTCAACCCAACTTCCCAAATTCAACCCCGCACCCCCCAAAAATAAAATAAAAACATCAACTTATCAAATTAAACTAAGACCCATTACTCCTATGCCCCCAGTATACTCAGACTTTTCCCGATTTGGCCAAATTAGGCCATTTGAAGACTTTTTCCCTTAGGAATGACGTCAACCGCTCCATTATTGGGAAAAATAAGTCATTTGGCACAAATACGGGATACTAAGATTTCACCCTACTAAACCCAACAACATGCAACCACAAACCCAGAAATTTTAACCAATTTGAAAGCATAAAAACTCAGGAATTTAACATTAAAGGCATTACGAGCAAGATATTCGAATTAACACAGACATTATAGCATACAAACACTATCAGAGAGGCTCAGTACACATCATAAAGATAAGATCATTTCAAATGAGTACAAAATCGCTAAATTAAGATTTGGGGTTCGGAAAACCAACCTTAGTTGTCGATTAAACAAGTTGAGATGCTAGGTGGCAAAGAAATCCACTTCGAACACACAATCAATGACTCGAATATGATAAAAATGCAAGAAATATAGTTAAATATAGTGCGGGTGTGATTTTGGGAAGTTCAAAAGTGAGGGAAAGTGAGCTGGAAGTTTAAACCTTTTGGCTTTAAAAACCGTCCCGTTCTCGCCCATTCGGTGATATTTGTTTTGCTCGCCGACCAACTCGGTGACACGCCGAGTGGTTACTTACTTCGCCGAGCTTTATAGGATCTCTAGTTAATGTGCGGGTCCAAACGACAGATTAGATCGTGATCGCCGACCAGGTCGGTGATTCGCCAAATTGCTCATAGGCTCGCTGAGTTTTACAAGGCCAAATTTAAAAATGTCTTGAGTCCAACGGCGGTCCAAGTAAGGCTCGTCAACCACTTTGGCGATGCGATGACTAGACTTTTACCTCGCCAACTTGCACTTTTCAAACACTTTCCACACTTTGACCTGCACAATCACACACCATTATTTCAACTTACAAAGAAAGCAAATAAAAACTTGGGTTGCCTCTCAAGCAGCGCCTTAGTTAACGTCGTGGAACGACCTAAGTCCACACTCAAACCTCATTCTTGTGGTCTGCCATAGTACCACTAGGCAAACTACCTTGCTGTCTCGGGATTAAATGAGATGAGATATGATCCATTTGGGTCTTTAACTGCCTGATCGATATTGAATGGGAGGTAACAACTTGGCTAAGGGTCGATGCATCTTCTTTCATTTATTTCAACATCTTGTATGACCTCTCAACTTTGTTGAGGATACGAGAAAGCATATCATCAGACCAGCCACCTTCCAAATCCTTCGGTTTTTGATGCTCTTAGGGAGGCACACATCTATCCTTCTCCACATCCTTCCAATTGGATTATGATCCCTCCATTCTCGATCACGATCCTTCCAACCTTCATACCTAATCCAACCTTGGTTACCACCCTGCCTCGGGTAGTTTGAACGATAACCACCACCTTCGTTTACTAGGAAATTCACTTCTTCATTATACAAAGACTCAAACTTGGACTCATCCGGATTAACACACCCGACACCCATGACATTGTCACCTCGAGCACCAGCTCCCATTACATTTTTGGACAAAATGTCAAGTTGTGTCATGATCTTGGCCATGTTCTAGTCCCTCTCATGGTCTTCATCCATCTATTCCTTGGTCAATTTAAACGTGAGAGGGGAGACCTGGTCTTCACGGGTGTACCACACTATTGATTGTGGTCATGCCATCAAAGAGCTGAGAGGCTATCACATAAGGTTGCTGCATCAAACCTCCAACTGAAAGTTTGTCAGCAACACCCTTGTTTACCGAGACAATGCTTTGGTAAAAATACTGCAGCAAGACTTTGTTAGGGAAGCCATGAGTTGGGCATTGGAGCAAGAACTTCTTGAATTGTAGCCAAGTTTCATGAAATGGCTCACCCTCCAGACGCTTGAAGCTCTGAATGTTATCTCGAAGATTCATCATCTTCGCAAGAGGGAAAAATTGCACTTGAAATGCGGTAACCAACTCCTTACATGAAGTGATTGTTTCACGTGGCAATTCAACTAGCCACGTATATGCCTTTCCCATCAAAGAGAACCAGAACAAGCTCAACCGGATCGACTCTTGGGATATGTACTTGAAGGAGAACGGTCCGCATATATCCACGAAGTTTCTAATGTGTTCATGGGGATCCTCATGAGCCAAACCACTAAACAACCCCTTCAATTGCAAGAGCTGCAACATAATACTTGTGATGTGGAACACCACATTCCCTTCTGCCGGAGGCAAGAGAATGGCACCAATACCACCCATAAGATGGAGGTCATTAACATTAGGCTCATTGACATCATTCAGGTTTCTCATGTAATCTTGGTGGCCTACTTGGCTACCCTTTCTGGCATTTATACTCATCTTCCTGTTTCAATACAAACAAGCAAAACAAAACTAAAAATAAGTAAGTTCAACTATAACTAACAAGAACAAAATTCGACTTAACTAAAGAATCTTAAACGACATCACTCTCCGACAGCGGCGCCATTTAGATTTCACGTACTAGGACACTTATTCCAATACTAAGTTCCAACGATCGTTAGTCAGTAAATAACCCAACTAAGTGAGTTGGGGTCTTTTCCCACATGAAGTGGTATGTGCTTAAGATTCAAGAGCCAAGTAAAAATATGTTCAAGTCAAACATAGGTGAAGATATTTACGAATAAAAGCACGGTTCAAGTTAAGGGGTTACACAAGTGTCAAATAATATGGGGGGTTTGATTGTAATTATCTACTACAGCAGCAACAAATAACACAAGTTAACAAGTAAAGAGACAGGTTCTTGGGATGTGATTGGATTATAGGTTAAGGTAGACAAATGGGTAATTACAACTAAAAGTAAATAGTTGTAAATAAGTGAATAAGCTAGGATTTAGTGGGAATAAACTTTCTCTCCAATAATTTACCCCAAATCAAATTGCCTTCTCTCGTACACCAATAAGCATCAATTAAGAACAGCCTACGCTTTAGTCAATTTACGCTCTCGAGCTGAATATGTGGAAAAGGGTTTAGGATTCACTCTCTCGAGCCAAACAACCCAACAACCACAGACTCTCAAATCAGTAACCTTGGTTTTTAAACCCCTCTCTCGAGCAAGCCAAAAATATGAAGGTAGAGTTGCATTTGCAACTATAACCCTTTATTGATTGAAATCACATTTAAACAACATTTGAACTATCAATTAATAATACCCAGCAGCTAAATCAACTCATAATCAAATAATCACACCCCAAGAATTGGGGTTTTAGCTACACATCATAAAAAGATTAAAAAAATCGTTACCAAATTGTGTTTCCATCAACTGGGTAAGATTAATTTCATCTTTACAAAGGTTAAGGTTGAAGAATCTCAAATACCCACTGGTAAGTTCTCGAAAATGGAAAACTTCAATTTTTCAAAGCTAAAGAAATATTATCTCCAAACTCTCAGTTTTAAACTCTAAACTTCAAAACTGATTGGTAAAATTAGATACTATGAAAACTCATCCTAAACAAAGAATTTAAAATTGTATTTATTGTCGCCAAAAATATGCTATGAAGGACCATTCGGCGCAGTAAGTCTGGATCACCGATCCACCCTTTGGTAAATTCTATCGCCTTTTTGCTTTGGTCTTCAACATCTTCAAGTTCTATAACTTAAGGCGATCTAGCACTGCATCGCAGAACCATTCCGGGACATGCTAACTGCTCCTTTCTATCACCTTTTTTCTTTGGTCTTCAACAACTTCAAGTTCTTTAACTTAAGGTGATCTAGCACTGCATCGCGGAACCGTTCGGGGAATCGCCAACTGTTCCTTTTTATTGCCGATTTGATTTTCTCCTTCGGGGCTTGGCACATTGGAACTTTAGGTGAGATCATGGCCACTCGGTGACTCACCCAATGGGTTAGGCGATCATTAGGCCTTCTTTTCTTCATTCTTTCAGTTGCCTTCTTCCTTTTTGCTCATTAGTGTACATGCTTTGTTCCTCAATCCAAAGACCTCGAAATCAAGGATTTACATTAGTTATTGGCACAAAATAAGTATTTGAGAACTCTAAATCTGTTAAAATAAAGCCTTAAATTAGTCTAAATTTTGAAGTCACCAGTGGACGAGGATGAAATAGCGAGGCCATGGAGGTCGGGGAAATATTAAAGCCGGTAGAGGAATAGTACACCCAAGAAAGGAGGTTTCCCGTCAAGATGACACGGCTCAGTTTTATGCCTTTTCGGGCAAGATCGAGGGTGAGGCATCTGATGCAGTGATCACATGACTTGACAGGATGACTATTGTATCGTTTGATCTGGATTCTACTTAATCATATGCGTTAGTTCTGTTTGCCTTGGGATTTTATGCGGTTTGTGGTTTGCTCGATGACCGTATCCATGTTTCTACCCAAGTTGGAGATTTTGTCATAGTCACCCATGTCTATCATGCTTGTTCTGTCTTCTTTTTGGGTTTCCATACTTGGATTGATTTAGTTATTCTGGATGTGACTAACGTTTATATAATCTTCGGCATGACTTGGTTGTCCCCCTATTATGATGTGCTTAGTGGTAATGCTAAGGCTGTGACTCTAGAGATCCCGGCTGTGGAAACCTTAAAGTGGGAAGGGGTGTACAAGTTTAAGCCAGCTAAGGTCATATCTTTCATTCGAGCTAGGAAATTAGTGGGGAAGGGTTGTTTGGCATATTTGGATCATATTCGGTATATTTATGTTGAGTCTCCCTCTATTGAGTCTATTCTTGTAGTGTATGAATTCAAGTGTTTCCTTCTGATTTGCTTGGTATGCCTCCAGATAGGGGTATAGATTTTTTCATACTCTTAGAGTCGACACTCACCCTATCTCCATCCCTTCTTATCGTATGGCTCAGGCAGAGTTGAGAAAGTTTAAAGCTCAAATCCAGGAGCTTCTTGATAAAGGGTCCATCCATCATAGTACTTCCCCGTGGGATGCTCCAGTCTTGTTTGTTAATGAGAAATAAGGTAGTATGAGTATGGGCAGAGATTATCGATAGTTGAATAGGGTCATCATTCGGAATCATTATCCATTGCCTCAGATATATGATCTATTTGACCAGTTGCAGGGTGCATCAAGTTTCTCTAAAATTGACCTAAGGTCTAGTTACCATAAGCTAAAGATTAGGCCCGAGGATGTACTGTAAACAACATTTAGGACCATTTATGGGCACTTTGAGTTCTTAGTGATGTCATTTTTGTTGACCAATGCGCCTTCAACCTTCATGAGTTTGATGAATAGTGTGTTCAAACCATTCCTAGATTCTTTTGTTATCGTCTTTATTGATGACATCTTGGTTTATTTGAAAAGTAAGGAAGAGTATGTCGACCATCTTTGTATTACTTAGGGTGTCGTCGGAAAATAGAACTTCTATGCAAAATTTTCCAACTGTGAGTTCGGTTAGATTCTATTGCTTTTGGGGGCATTTGGTTTCAAAAGAAGGGGTAATGGTAGATCCCCACAATATCGAAGTAGTCATGAACTGATTCCGGCCTAGCTCTGCGACTAAAATTATGAATTTCGTGGGGCTCACCTGTTACTATTGAAATTTGTGAAATTTTTTGCTTTTATTGCCACACATTTAACAAGGTTAACCCAAAAAGTGGTGCCTTTCGAGTGGACTGACAAATGTGAAGAGAACTACCAAAATCTCAAGACTCTTCTGACCACAACACCTATTCTAACACTGCCAATGGAAGGTAAAGATTTCATTGTTTATTGTGATGCTTCACATTTGGGCTTGGGTGCTGTGTTGATGAAGGAAAGAAATTTCATAGCTTATGCATCGCGGCTACTGAAAGTGCATAAGAGGAAATACCCAACACATATCTTTGAGTTGGCAGTGGTAGTGTTTGCTCTCAAGATCTGGCGGCATTATCTTTATGGTGTCGAGAGTAAGGTGTTTACTGATAATCATAGTCTAAAGAATCTATTCACTAAGAAGAACCTAAACCTCAGAGAGCGGAGGTGGATGGAGTTACTCAAGGACTATGATGTTACCATCCAGTATCATCCGGGTAAGGCTAATGTGGTGGCAGATGCACAAAGCCGGAAGACGATGAGTATGGGTAGTTTATCTTGCTTGGGCGTGTCCAAGTGACCCTTGGTGAAATATATTCAAATCATATAGTCTAAGTTCATGTAGTTGGGCATATTAGAGAAAGGTGGGGTGTTAGTCAGGATTGAGGTTATACCCACATTCATTGAGGATATCAAGGACAAGCAGTTTGAGGATGAGAGTTTGAATGAGGTCAGAAACAGGACAATTTCTTGAAAGGCACAGGATGCAAGTGGTGTGCTCAATTTTAAGGGGAGAATTTGTGTTCTCGGAGTGTATGACTTAACTTAGTAGATGTTGACAAAATCTCATAGTTCGCGATATTCCATTCATCCAGGTGTGACCAAGATGTACCGATATTTGAAACAACTTTATTGGTAGCCTCTCATGAAGAAAGACATAACTAAGTTTGTGGCTAAGTGCCAAAACTATTAGCAGGTAAGGCATGAGCACCAAAGGCCTGCAGGATTTTTTCAGCGAATGCCAATTCCAGATTGGAAGTGGGAAAGGATAGATATGGATTTCGTGGTTAGTCTTCCCAAGACCTTGGAAAAATTTGATTCCATTTGGGTGGTGTTTTAAAGACTAACTAAATCAGCCCACTACATTCCACTAAGAGTAGACTATAATGCTCACCAGTTGACTAAGGTTTATTTGAAAGTGACAGTGACAGTGATGCTACATGGAGTGCCCCTTTACATCATCTCGGACCGTGGTGTGTAGTTCAGATTCAACTTTTAGGGGAAATTTCGTTAGTAGTTGGGCATTCAACTCACTTTTAGCACAATGTTCCATCCACAGACGGACGGGCAGTTAGAGAAAACTATTCAAGTGTTAGAGGAAATATTGAGGGCATGTGTGATTGACTTTGTAGGCATTGGGATAACTTCCTACCTTTGTGTGAGTTTTCCTATGATAAAAGTTACCACTCCAGGGTATGGGAGGGGATGTATATCACCCATATGGTGGTTTGAGGCTGGAGTTGTGAAACATTTGGGGGTTGATTCGGTAAAAGATGCTCAGGATATGGTGAGAAGCATCCAGGCTAAGCTTCTAGCGGCCCAGAGTCAAAAGAAAAAGTATGTGGACCGTACAGTACGGGACATGACATTTTAGGCTAGTGAGCAAGTACTTCTTAAAGTTTCACCCATAAAGGGGGTGATGAGATTCGACAAAAAGGGCAAGCTTAGTCCTCATATATCGGGTCATTTAAGATTCTTGACTGTGTAGGGTCAGTAGCTTATAGATTGGCCTGACCGCCTAGCCTATCTGGAGTCCATCCAGTGTTCCATGTGTCAATGTTGAAGAAATATCATGGGTACAGGGAATATATCATAAAGTGGGACTCTATTTTGTTAGACAAAGACATTCAGTATGAGAAGGAGCCGGCTGCAATACTTGATCGCGATGTCCGGAAGCTGAGGACCAAGAAGATAAGGTGCGTGAAAGTTCAATGGAAGCACCTTCCAATTGAGAAAGCTACTTCAAAAACTAAGGAGGACATGCGAGACAAGTATCTTAGTTATTTGACGATTCAGGTACTTATCTACTCTTTTCTTAGACCATTTCTCCTAGTTTGTCACTCGGGGAAGACTGATGGTAAATTGTTATCTATTGTAAAAACTTGTTGCCGTCGTTATGGAAAAGCCAATGGGAGGGAATTTGGTCCAGAAAACTTCTGAGTAGTAACTTGGAAATTTTTAGCCTAGTCCAGACTTGGATGAAATCTGAGTCAGGGGGTGTCTAGGGAAATCTGGCAAAGCATGAGGGATATAATTATTAGTTTGATCATGTAAGTGAATAGCCAAGACATAAAGAAGCCTTAGGCTTTACGGAATTGAATTCGGGTGAGTAGAACTGCTGAAGCTGATCTTGGCTTGAAAGGGTAGTTTTAGAACATCGTGGTTTGAAGGTGTGTTGTAAAATGGGAGCTTAAAACTAAAATTCTGAGGTTCTGTATTTGTGCAAGGCATTGGGGCGGGATTATTCAGCTAGGGCGGGGACGTTGTGGCAGGATGAGGCCCGCCATAGCGGGCCAGTCGCAACTTAAATAAGGAAAAAACCCCAAAATTGTTATTTTCTGCAAAACTTCATTCGTAAGAGCTAAGGGATGACCCAGGGCAGTTCTTAATAGTTTTCCCACTAATTCTCACGCTAAAGGTAAGTTAATTACTCCCATAATTCATATTTTGATTCTTAGAACTTAGAATCTTGGGTAATTATCATTGGCGGAGGGTTTTGGTCTGAAGTTTATGTTGGGAAAATCCCTAGCTGATTATTAGGATCATGGGTTTGTCCTTGTGTTGATATTTTGATATAATCTGGCTAAATTAGACCCTGTTCACTGATCTTTGCATTAACTTCTTGTTTTACTTCAAGAATGAGCTGAAGGACTCTGTAAAGGAAAGGTTGATGTGTACTAGGAGTATTCAAGCTTGATTTTGAGTTAGGTGTTGGTTCAACTTCATGTTGTGTGATATATGCATGTTAATTACTTCATTGTATGCATGCATGTATGTGAATAGGGAAACACAAAACGAATCAAATGAAATGATTATGTGTGAACAATAATATGCCATGAACTTATTGTTTGACTGTGTGACTATGTGCACTATTCATTGTGGTGTGATTGTGACTGTGGTTGTGCGAACTGGACTGGGTGTCACGTTTCGACACATATATTAGATCGGGTGTCACGTTTTGACACATATATTGGATCGGGTGTAACGCTCTGAAACATGTATATTCGATCGGATGTCACGTTTCAACACACTAATCTTTTGGGTGTGGGTTTCATGAGAGAACCACTTATGATTGTTACATTTATATTTACCTGTCATGGTTATTGGGAAATTGTATGTTGCTCCTAAAATGATGATTGAATTGTACATTTTGTATATGTGTGTTTATTGTGTTGTAATGACTTGCTTATATTTTGCTTACTGGAGTAGCTGCGTGATACTACCAGGACACCGTGGTTTCGTGTACTGATACTGCACTTGCTCTTTATTTATTAAGTACAGGGCATCTTCAAGTGGCTATTGACAAACATCAGTTAGGAGATCATTAACCGAAACCTGATTCAAGGGTGAGCCATTTCTTTCAGGCTACCAGGGATCCATTATTAGTTTAGTCCATTCATTTTGGACTTAGACTATATGTTTCGACTCTACTTATGTTTAGTTTTCGGGGTTGCACCCTTTTTTTTAGACTTGTTGGTTAACAGAGTTTTGGTACAATGACTTTCAGTTCTAGGGGTTGAATTTCCGCGATAGTTGTTGTTAGACCTTCGAAGTTTATGGGAAGACCGTATTTACTTAGTCATTTAAACCTTCTTATAGATCTTTAAATGGTTTAGTTTCTACAAGTGTCTTAGACGGGTTGTAGTAGTGGTTCTCCCACTGCAGGGTTAGTGAGGGTGTCAATCACGATGATCGGAGTCGTAACATTCATATAAGTGTCTCAAATATTATGTTGTTGAATTATAGTTTTTAAGTACCTATTATTTTGATGATTATCATATTTTTATGAATAAATCCACATTACCAGATTCTTACAATTTCAAAGAATATGATTATCAGTAATCATGTTTTCCAATGAAAGTTTACTTAGCATCGAGTGGACCTTGAGATGAAGGCACACCCGTTAGTAGAGGCTTGAGACCTCTACTAGAAATCCCCTTATCCCAAAATTATGTGTCCTCGTAGGACTCCGTCTAAATTGAATCTAGCTAGTGGACCAGCCTAAGCTCATGATTATGGTCCTTACCTTAGCAAGTAGGACACCCTCTTTTCAGTGTAGGAGTAGTACATTGAACTCTATGTTATAACTCACATGGTTTATGTTTGTCGATGGAATCTCTGACAAATGATTACGATTATGATTATGATTATGAATTTCAAGAATATTGCATTGACCATATACTATGTTTTCACAATCAAATTATCAACTTTCATGTTATGAATAATTAGTCATTGCATTATCATGTTATTATGTCTTGTTTATGCATCTTCTCAATATTAAGTACATTCTTAGTACTGACCACATATATTATTTTATAATATAGGTGTTGACGCATCCCATCCACCTCACGTGTAGTACACGATTCTATCAACTTAACACTCTCTTAGTGAGTTTGCATGGTTCTAGGATGTGCCACTTATGAGTTCTTTATGTTCGTTTATGACTTTAGTTTTCACTTTAAGAAGTTCGAGTAAGCTAGAGCTTTTCCTAGATACTCACTATGATTAGAGGTTATGTCAGATATTTGTACTTCCGCTTATGTTTCTTTGTACTCAGTTTTATCTATTCTCTATGTTAGACATTTGAGACTTATTCCGTTTTTCATATTTTATGATTATGTATGTTTTCTTAGTGTTATGCTACTTCATGTGGTTAACGTAAAGTCTCTCAGGATTCTTGGTGTCATGTAACATTTAAGGGGTAGTCTTGGATCGTAGCAGTACAAAACACACCTTATATGAAAACTAACAAGTTGAACAATAGATGACCAACCTTAATGTTAATCCCAACATTGATTTGTATAGGAACATTCCCATATTAATATTATCTATACAATGACAAACATGAACAAAATCATTTTCCTCTATATTTCCCTTTTAAAATGTTGTAGCACTTTCCAAACTATTCCCAACAAGAATCAACATAAGAAATAATGTCTTTATCTCTTACCGATCACCCCCTTATAGTTAGAAGATACTAAGAGGTAAGAGAAGAAATAAAGAGAAAATGGGGAGAGAGACAATGGATTGGAAATAATTATTGGGTCGAGTTTATCATAAGTGATGTTAACTAGTTAATTTGTCCATTGGCTCATCCTCCACCTAAGATTTATCTATATCATATAAATACACCATTATGAGTGTTAAAAAAAATGTTTCTTTATCAGTAATATAATTTCTAAGGTTTACAAAAAAATATGTTTTGCATCTTTAGAAGAATATATAGTTTGTGGACAAGAGGGATTCATCTACCATGAGGATTTTCAACGACCGTTTACACGAGTCGGGGTTATAGATCCATTTTTCTAAGGAAAAAAACTCATAACTCTGACAAAGTCATCTTTTACGTATTAATACTACAAAAGTAAACAACAACTAGGGTTCACTATATTGCACCATAGTTACTAAGCTATTTTTCACAACCAGCAAGTCAGTCAACTTGATCTAAAGAATAACGAAAAACACTATATAATTTTAAAGACAATCAACTTCTAGAAAATAACTTGAATTTTAGAAAATATTTTTCGTCGTATCAAACATATCCATAACGAATTTAGAAACAGGAATGAAAATGTAGCAAATTGGAAGACATATGTCCAACTTGGAGAAATTTGTACTTGTACCCACGCATACAACAATCAAATAAAGATATGGCATCACATGCTTAACTTATATATTCTTTTTCTAAACCATAGTTAATCGACACGTGCTAACCTTTACTTGTTAACTTAACCATCGTAAGATAGTCCGATCTGCCATAAACTCCATCCCAGTAAGTTTTAATTATCTTACCTAAATTGTAAATTCAAAATTGTCTTTCTATAGAAAGCTCCATACTAGTAGTATCTTGTAACAAAATGAAAATAACATTATTTCCATTACAAGTTCCCTTCCCAATGTAGTAACACTTTCCATATTTAAAGCATTTAACATTCATATATAAACACATGACTCCTTTCTCTTTCATTTATCACCGATAACCCTTTTTAAAGATAGTAATAAGAGGAAAGGAATTGAAAGAAAATGGGGAAAGGGAAAGTTGTGTTGAAGAAAATTGAGAAATAATCTAACATGCAAGTTACCTTCTCAAAGAGACCGAACAGCCTGATGAAGAAAGCAAATGAACTGGTTATACTGTGTGATGTAGATGTAGTTGGGATAGTATTCTCTCACAATGGGAAGCTATATGAGTATTCTATCTCAAGGTAGAAAATCATAGATGGATTCTTTGTCATTAATTTAAGTTCTTTGATTTAGTTTTACCCTTGTTGTGTCCTTATTTGATTATTTAGGGGATATTTCTCTCTTGGTAGAAGTGATTCTAGTATTTTTAATTAATTAATATTTTTGATAACTTCTACTCTTATTTTTTAGATCTATTTTGAATAATGTGTTTATTTAATTGAGGATCTATCAAAAACATCTTTATTTCTATACTATACATGTAAGGTAAGATGTATGTATACCTCATCTTCTCACATATCATTTGTGGAATTGAACTAGATTCTTATTATAGGCTTTCAATAACTTTTTAAAAAAATAGGTGATGTTTATTTTAGAATTTATCAAAAAAAATTCTTATTCCATTAATAAAATAAAATTTTATTTGGATGTGTCGTTAAAAGGAGGTTGAGAATTGCAAAGCCCAACAAAAGATATGGATTGGATCATTTCATAAACCATCATTTTCCTATATATATATATACCAGCCCAAAACTAACTATAGTAGGACTTCTATGATCATCGACCATAAAAATAAAAATGAAGAATTACCCAAGATAGTAATTGACCTATCCATTTAAATTAAAAATAATCCACAGACGTGTCTGTATGTATATATATATACAACATTTATGTCATGTTCGATCATAGAATAATCGAAGTATATAGACTAGCAAAAGTAAATAGTGAATAAATGTTGACTATAAAATCTCACTAGAAATGTACGTAAACACTAATCTTTACCACGACTTGATCTCTTGCTCTTAGTGACACATGTGTGTGACTGCTTTCTACCGATAATCTAAATTTTTGATAAGTAGTTCTCATCCTCCCAATTGAAAGATAACATCTATGAAGACGTGGAAGTGCACTATTTTGTAGTATTAATGATTAATATAATGTTATTTCTAAAGTTTTCATTTTTCACTTTACAATGGATGCTAGATCGATGAATCGATTGATATTTTTGTTTCTAGTTTTGCCAATGTTTCTCCTCTAACAATTAAATGAGAAATTCTTTATTATTGTTATTATTAAGTGATAAATTACTATCGAAATAAAATATTTTACTGTTTATTAATATTATTATTTTTAACAACTTTTATTAAAGGATGGAATGCATATTAGGTTGATACATTGAAGTTTCAGAATCTTCCGAGCAAACAATAGTTGAAACAATTGCACCTGAGGTAATAAATAAAACATTTTTTTCTAACATTAATTAATTGATTGGATTAATTATTTATTTATATAAAAATATTCAAATGATTAGGAGTCCTAGATCGAGTTGGAAGTGCAAAAAGGTGAGGTAGAAATGTTGCGTAAAATGCAAATGTATGTTTCTCTATAATTTTGTTTTTAAAAAATTTAGGATTTCTGCTTTTATTCTTTTAATAAATGATTAAGCATGTACAACTTACAATGGATTAAAATCTATATTTTTGTTTTCTTGAAATATATACACTTTTAAAGACGAAAAATTTACATACATTTTGAACATTTACCAAGGTGTAACGATATAGTCCACAAGTAATATTGTTTGTTTTAGGCCAAGACTATTATGATTTTAATATTTCCATCTTTGAGATTTATTTTCATATGTGAATCTTATAACGAAGGGAGGAAAAATAAGGGTCGATCAGAGAGATAGAATTCGAGGTTTCTAGGTTGATAAGCTTTCGAAGAGTGTTGGCGCATTTTATAATGAAAGAGAGTATTAAAGTAAAGGGCTTTATAAGGAATGATACAAGTTTTACATAGTTTTTATTCTTGATGGATTTTTTATTATATGATGGTGTAATCCGATGGATAAATCTAACATATCTTATGGATAGAAGAAGACAATACATGTGTTTGTCATGAACTTAAGGTATGACAAACATAGTAGTAAATTATGACACTCCCCAGTATGATGGTGGATCAAGTCTCAAAAAGGAACTAGTGAATCCTGGGGATGTATAATGGAATGTGTCCATGGACATAGAGTGTGACTTTTAGGATCAATGATGATAGCTCAAGGGACAAAATTGTTAAGTCTATTAAGCTAAAAATATAATTTGTACAGTTAATTTATATTGTAATTTTATATTTTTAATATCTACATCGTGTCTTTATTATTGATTATATTAATTAATAATATTCTAAATTTCTTTTCATAAAATATAATGTGAAGTGGGTTACAGACAAAAGATCATTAAAGTTTGTGCTTCGATGAATTGCACTAATTGGAGCATATGTTTAATGAAACACTTTGAGTGTCAAGGATCACATGATATGTATGTGTGTGTAGATAT
>JAJOOR010027987.1:0-22214 GCA_036250505.1 Solanum acaule | reverse complement strand
TAGTATATATATATATATATATATATATATATATATATATAGATATAGTATATCAAGCTATTTTTTCACTTCAAAATAGATTTGAACCAATTGAAGCCAATGAAAATATTTTTGATTTCTTATATAGTGGTAAACTGAGATCACTAGATGACGAGAATTTTTAAAAAAAAATCATTGTCTTAACCTTGAACTTTCTTTAACACATAATATTTATTTTGATATTGTTGGTTTAGATTTATTTTTTGCATTAAAAGTGTTAAGAGAAATAATACAAGTAGAAGATAATGATCTAATAAAAATACTCAATCAAATAAAAAGGCTTGATTCTTTTCCAAATACACATATTGTTTATTGAATAATGTTAACCGTATTTGTAGCCGTTGCCTCAGTAGAACGAAGTTTTTCGAAACTAAAAATTATTAAATCTAATTTAAGATCAACAATGTCTCAAGAGCAGTGGCGTAGCTACATCCACCCCAGGGTATCAGTTGGGCACCCTTCATCGTAAAATTATGTTGTGTGTGTATGTGTATATATATAGTTTTTTTACACGTGCGTTGCACGTGATTACCAATTCCAAATACATATATGTTATAGTAAATAGTATTTGCTTATTTAAGCGAAGATTTGAATAATAAGCTTAGCAAAAAATAATAATATAGATTATTTTGTGAGGTTTCATCGCGGATCGTCATATATATCTCTTATTCAGGTAAAACTATGAAGATGGTCAATGATAAATTTTATTAGTTAAATGTAATAACATATATATTTATTTCAATTTGATGAGGTTCCATCATGCAATTAGTCTTATCTCACTAATATTACCTTATAAACATTATTTGGTTTGTATTTTTCTTATCATCTAACCAGATGTGTTTTGCATGTGTATTCCATGTTAAATTGTTTAGCTGTCATATGAACTTTTCTTAGTCTAAAATACTAAAATATTAAGAATAGTAAATAAGTAAAACAAAAGGGCAATGTTTATATAGCAATAACTATTTTGAAGCAAACTTCATGAGAGTCTAAATCACATAAGTAGCATTGATAAATAAAATAATTCTTTTGTCTTGAGTATCGGAAACAAATCGTGACAATTTTCTAAATTTTTGGAAAAGATATTCAGAAGCATAGATCTACATCACAAGAGAAATTGTTAACAAAAGCAAATGAGTTTAGACTATATCAAGTTAACTTCATCTATTGGAACATTACATACTAATGTATATGTTAAGAAAAAAAATAAATATTATATCATCAAAATTATTTTCCTCAAGTACTCTAGGTTATGGAATATACCCTCTTAGGATAGAACGACTTACTTCATCAGAATAGTGGTACTTCATATTCCGCTAAACTTCGTACTCACTCAACGACAATAAATAACACAAAAAAAAATTAAAATGCAAGAAGAAGAAGAGTAGAAGATTTAAAAAATTGTGGTTGAAAAATGAGAGGAAGCCCCTCTATTTATAGTCAACAAAGGGTAGTATGAACAAATATTTTTTGTTTCTTATCTGAAAAGTCATGACCTTTTCGAGAAGTCACAACCCTTTGGAAAAGTCACAACCTATTGAAAAAGTCACAACTCTTTGAAAAATTCACAACTTATTAAAAAAGTCACAACTCATCAAAAAATCACAACCCTTCGAAAAAAAGTCACAACTTATAGAAAAAGTCACAACTCATCGAAAAAGTCACAACCTAAGTTAGGGATATTATAGTAATTTAACATTCAAGTTAGGAGTTCATGCTTTTAAGGTAATATAAAATATAAAATAATATATATATATATATATATATATGTCAAATTCTACATTTAAAGAATATATATTTAAAGTTGGACACTCTTGACAAAAGTTATTGCTTTGGCGCAGTGGTAATGGATATCCATTTGAGTGAAGGAGTTTCAGGTTTGAATCTCAAATAGCACAATATTATTTTTGTTTTATTTTGATAACCACACACCATTATTCTTGGACACTCTTAATAAAACTTTTGGCTCTCCACTGCTCAAGAGAGATTGAATGGATTGGTTATATAATCAATTGTAAAGGAATTATTAGAATAAATCGATTATAAAATAGTAACTAATGAGTGCGCATCTTTAATCTAGAGAGGTAGATCTTAAATAAAAGTATATATGATAAAAAAATATTAGGGCCCCTCTCTTAAGTTTCACTTTAGGCCCCGAATCTTGTTGAATCAGCCCTGCTAGAAGCCTACAATTCATATCATTCCATAGAAAATCAATTCTATCAATGAGTTAGATAGTCAAAAGCATATAAACCTGAGAAATCAAATAATACCATAAATATATAGTGAATTGGGCTAGGAGTTGCAACAATTTATCAAGAGAACACATTATGAGAAGCCTTAGAGTTCATTTCTTACTTCTCAATATGAGATACCAACATATTGGTAGTGTAAGAAGTTCCTTTAAAGTCCTCGCCCATTTATTTTACTGAAATCCAAAGAATTCTATGTCCATTTGAAGAATAATCAAGCTTCAACGCTAATGGTATATAGTCGATGAGATCATTCTATAACTTTTGTTTAAGTACAAACAAAGTTGAACTATAGCAACATCATACTAAAGAAGGTAAACTTAGAGAAAAGCACATATTTAGCATGTTAAGAAAAAGACAAAGGACATGCATATAAAGAGCCAATATAAGGGAAGAAAAATAAAGCAGCAAGAAAAAAGACAGATGGGATAAATTACACCTCAAACTCACGATTTTAACATAAACTGAATAAAAACCTCATACTTAGCCTCAAATTTTCAATACGATTGAAATGGAATGATAGTTCAAATAAAGATCATTTTAACACCAAATAAGTAAATGTGATAAAATTCAATGAGATCTCAATTCGACTAAACAATTGTCCATTTTTGAAACAAGATATTCGTCCTTCATATATGAAGCATAGTATAGAGAATAGCATGTTAAACGAAATACCACGGATTAATGTCCATCTTAAGCGATGAGCTTGATAGGTATATAAAAAAAGTTAACTTGTTGGAATAATCTTACTTGCACTCAAAAAATTTGTCAAACACACTGGTGGCATCAATCCTATTTTTTTTTTATAGAAACTCGTGATGCTAGAATTTACAAACAAAATAAGAATAAAGAGGAAATCTAAAAATCCAACAACAGATAATATGCGCAATAGAAGTAATGTATAAATTTCAGAGCCTAAGGCTATAATCACTTTTTTTACAACTAAAGATTACACTATGCAAATCAACATATCACAAATATCAAATCAGCACTGTAAACTAACAAAATGACATTATTAATCAACTCCTTTTTGAATACACATATAATTTGATGTACCAATGTCTAATAATAGACTTACAAATCAATTCAAATGGCGAGTAAATTCAAAGATGTTACATGCCAGGTGGCTACTTCCTAGTTCTACTTTGGAGTCCTATGCATTTGTTAGGGAAGGGCCTAGGGCCTGGCCGCAATTTCCTGCCCCGACATTGGTAGTGAGATGAATCATTGCCGATGCAGACTATAATCACAAATCATCGAGCAAAACATAAACAATGTATTTACAAGGTCAATTATAAAGAATAGAGGGAAAAAATTAAGTAGTTCATGACATGTATATCACACGTGTTTGTTCTTTGAGATTGGAGTGTTTGCATGTTATTACTCAAAAAAGACCAATTGAAGGTAAAATGTACATACAGTAAAAGCAGGAAGTACATATTGGAATTAACATGCTCGTCCTATCCTTGTTCTCTTATATATAAGGGTAAAAAAATATAAATAAAAACTTAGGATCAAATTAATTGTTTTTTCCCTAGTAATAAACTTTCTAATATATAAATGTCAATTTCCTCTGATAGCAGCATTTGCCGAAGTGTTAAACTTACATTGCAAATAATACTATTTATGAAAAAACGAAAAAGAATTATACATGGTGGGTTTAAGCAAGACGGATTTATACACAAATTGATTTGCCTTTTATGCATTTTTTTGTTTGCAGCCCGAACATTCTAGCACGCAAAACTTTTGAAAATCATATAATATTGAAATTTTGGCCTCAATATAGAAAACTCCAACCTGTAGTGCAGGGAAAAAAATATCTAACTCTATTCAATCAGTAAATTGAGCAAGTTTAGATATTTGTGAAACTTACTGAAGTTGCTAAGTTGCTGATGTAATATCTGCAATAGAAATAACTTGCAGGTGAATAGGTTCACGATAAGAGTAGTGGATGACCTGGTGAAGTTGTCCGACACATAGCCAGAAAGCAAGTCTTTGTTTATTTTTTCCCTATTGTCACATCAAATAAATTACTCCCTCCATTTTAAAAAGAGTGGCCTAGTATGACTTGACACGAAATTTAAGAAAATAAAGAAGACTTTTGAATCTTGTGGTCCTGAATTAAAGTTATGTCAAATGTAAAATATTGCCCTTTAATCTTGTGGCTTTAAGCATGCCACGTTGAAAGCTGAAACTAAAATGTTACCAAAAAAAGAAAGAGGTCATTATTTTTTAAACTGACTAAAAAGTAAAGGAGATTATTCTTTTTTAAACGGTAGTTGCATAGTAAGAAGTCAATACCAACTGATAAAATGTACTGCCTGGGAATAAGTAGGATTTATGCATATTGTGGAGTTGAATCTGATTTTCAAGGATAAACATGTACATATAGAATTATTATGGAATAGTGTATGGTGTATAAAGGCAAGATTTAAGTAAGACCATGTAATTCACCCATACTCTGATAAAGAGAAATTTCAATGTTCCTTCCAAGGATTACAGAGAACTCTTTACCCTTTTCCATTATAGCTTCGAGTTCAGTTCCTTCAATTTCTTTGGAGTCATCCTATAGTGTGAGTAAAAATTTATTACGTTTGAAAGAAGGAAAAATATAATACCATTGTTTCTCGAATATATCATAAGATTGTGTAATGACTCGATCAATCAGTTTTTGGAAGTTTCATGAATTTTTCATTTTCCACTCATATTATCGAACCCCAAATCATTAATGATTGTTTTTTGAAAGTTGGTTTCAAAAATTAAGTTTCAATTTGAGAATTTTGTAAGTTTTGAGTTTGAAAGGCTATTATTGTTAAGAAAATAGTTTTTGTGTGATTTATAGTTTCGAGTGTCGGAATGTAATTTTATCTATTTCATCAGTCCCGAAATAAAGAATTTGTTCAGTGAGAGTGGTTAGTTTAATATTTGGAGTTTTTTTAGGGATTTGAGGTCCTAAGTTGTGAAATTATGGAAATTTAGCCTTTGAGTTGATTTTGGTCAACATTCGAGGTTCAGTTGCTTGAATTAGAATTCCAAGAGTTTCATTAGAATATTGTTTTTGGATCAACATAAGCTTTTACTAATAATGATTAAATGTTGAAGTAGCCTTGTATGTTGAAGCAATACAAAAACTAAAAGAAATTTTTCATACCATCCTAGTATCATAAGGACGTGAATAGGGAAGTGCACATACCCATATCCCTAATGCAAAACCCTACCGATCCAAAAATGAACGTGGACTATTCCAAAATTACATGGTTACAATTTACAACTCAGATGAATTAAGAAAGTTTGTCATAGAAGAAGGTTTTGGTGCCGAAGAAAAGAGTGATATCATCACCAAGAGCCAACCTCTACCAAGGTTTGAGGTCACCATCTGGACTAGCAGTCCATTTTAAGGACTTCTCCCTGGGATTCAAATAGGTGCTCTTGTCATGTGGCACCTAGGTGAGGTTTTCGTTTATTTATGAGAGGTTCCAAGTGTAACACCCCGTACTCTAGACATACCAGAAATGCAGATTTCAAAAGTTTCAGGTGCCATCTACGGACCGTAGGTGGGGTCCGTAGTTGGCCACCTGCAGCCCCTCCCTAGAAACTCAAGAAATTTCATCTAAGGGTCGACCCACGGCCGAACCTACGGACCGTAGGTCAGACCACGGGCAGTGGTCCTGGTCCATGGATCAAGACCATCAGCAACCCATCTCTGAAGCCAAACGATGGTTGACCAGAATGGACCATCAGTCAGTCCACGGTCCGTCGGTCAGGGGCAGTCGGTGGCTTCGACAGCTTTTAAGTCAGGGTTGTTTTAGTATTTTCCCTATGCGTTGGACATCTGAACTACGTCGTTTAACCCCTAAACTATGTCGTTTTAGTCAGTTTTACCCTAGTAACTTAATTAGAACTTACCCTAGTCAACTCATTCTCCAAATATTCATCAAGTTGAACGGAAAAAAGGAGAAAGAGTGTACCAAGCCCTCTCCAAGAATGTAGCATGTTTTCTTCAATTCCAGCCCCGAAATCGAAAGATTTCTCCCTGAATTTCGTTAATTGGTATGTTGGATTTCACTAGTGTGTTCCTTTCACCCATTAGGTCCCTGGAATTTCTCTGTATCATGTTTAGACCTAGGGTTTCTAGAACTTCATATTATTGGTGTGATTCAGCTATTAGATCAATCCTAATCATATTACCGTGTTTTTGAGGAATTGTTTCTTAGCTTCTTGCATGAAACTAAGAACTCTAGTTGTGTAGATTCGTTTAGTTCATAAATTACACTTGCTAGGTTAGTTTATTCAGTTATACATGCTCTAATTAAGAATCGTTCATTATCAGTATATTAATGTTGCATTTTTAGTTAGCATGTCAGTATTTTTGAGCTATTTAGTTATAATGTGTTACTTACATAATTAGTTAGGAGTAGGCTTAATACCGAGTGGACTAAGGGTCAGTCACCCTCACAGTCCCAGAACTACATGCCCCCGTAGGATAAGTCCCCTCTGTGGGCAACATATTTAGTGATCACACCAATCATGCCTTTATACTCCTGGCAAGGTATATTGGGTCCTCTCGATGGGGAGATACATCGGACTCCACGGATAACTCTCATGGTTTTATGTCTATTAACAGTAACTCCCACGGTCAGATTCTAGTGCATTGACCATCTTATCAGTGTTAGTTCAGTATTCAATCTCAGCATGTCATGTACTTGTTCATTGCATTTAGTTAGTTCAGTATTCAGTATATTTCAGTATTTACATCATGTTCAGATTTTGGCATTGCACTTATTGCTTTGTTCAGTTATTTATATATTGCTCAGTTTTATCCTATCATGCATGCTCAGTACCTTTCAAGTACTGATGCATACTCTGCACTACATCTTCTCGTGATGTAGGTTTACGTCCTCAGCATTCAGATCACACATAGATCGGTTCCCGATCTCCGACTCAGTAGTATTAGTGGTAAGTCCTCATTCTTCGAGGACGATAGACATGTTTCCTTTTTTACATTCAGTCATTCAATTTTAGTTTTGCTAGAGTTAGTTGGGGGCATGTCCCAGCTTCTTTAGTCAGTTAGAGGCTTTTTTTCAAACATAGTTAGATTCAGTTTTAGTTTGAGTTTGATCTTTCTTTTGTCATTAAACTCAGTTTTTTTATTTTCAGATTTGGAATGGGTATTCCCCATCAGTTTCCTTTTATGTCATGTTTTAAGCTTCCGAATAGAATTATCTTATTTCAGTTATGTTAGTATGCTAGTGATATGCCGACAGGGTTAGCTTGGGTCACTCGTGATCCTAAGTCACATGTTAACGTCCAGGGATTAGCCTCGGGGAGTGACACCGAGCTTGTTTTAGCCTTTTTAGGTGTTGAGTTAGTTTTTTGTGGTTTTCACGGATGTTGGGTCAAAGAGACCTCAAATTCATGTTTGAACGGTTCCATTGAGTCACAAATGTTGAGTATTATCAATTTGCATGTGTGGTTAGTGTGTACAGGTTCCAAATGAATCTCGAGGTTTATTTCGATGCTTTGAGAGATGCTGAAATTGTTGATGCCTAAGTGCTAGTGTACCTTGCAATCGTGAGGGATGGCTCGCTTATGCAAGGCTCGTTTTAGCAATGTGCAGGTTCATTTTGTAAAGAGTTAACTCATGTTGACCTTTGCATTTGTGAAGAACTTTCTCTTTCATAACTTTTGCATGAGCGAACGTTTGGTTCGCGATTGTGAAGGTCCCCATTTTCACGAGGTTCGCTTTTGTGAACCCAAGGTCGCTTTTGCAACATTTGAGAGGGGCTTATGTCTGAAAGATTTGGGTTTTAACCCCCATTCATCATTATTAAGATCAGGAAACCCTTGAAGGCAATTTTTAAAGGATATATTGTGCTAAATTATTTGGGTAAGCTTTTATGGCCCTAAAACTTCATTTTCCTTTGATTATTTATGGATTTGAACATCAAAATTTGGGATTTTGATTGGTTAATGGAAAGGTTTTTCAAGAACTCAAGTTCTAAACTAAAATGGAAATTGTGAACTGATTTTGAGTCTTTTTGAAATGGTTTTCACCAATTAGTTGTAAGGCTTTGAGTAATGTTATCAAGTGTTTATTTTCAGATTCAAACCTTATTTTTGGAATTGGGTTTTGAGTTGACCCATATTTTCAAAAAAATTAATGTGGGTATTGTTTTTTCCCCAGAAATTTATTGTTAATACTTGATTCGTTATAGATTGTGTGACTTTGGACATTGGCCAAAAGGGGAAGACTCAACTCTTGCAGTGATTAATTGAATGATTTAAGGCAAGTAATCTCCTAAACCATGTATTTTAGTAGAATTTGTGTATTTCCTTTGTTGTTTGTGTATTGGGAGTAATGGGGATGAGGTGAAAGGGTTAATTTTCCACTTGATAAATCTTAATAAATAAAAAGGGGCTGAAAAGAAATGGCTATATGATAGTTATGCTGATGTGAATTGCCTTGTTATGATCCGCATTGATTGATTGATGAAATTCTTGATAGCTTAAATGTGGACTTGAATTGCATGAACTGTTGTCTCTTCCATGTGATATGATATTACTTGTGTGCATTGATTATAGAACATCATGATGAGATATGTAATGTTTTTGATGTCGAGGTCATTTCTGGAAATTGTTATAAAGTCTATGGGAAATAGTTCTGGCTAGTGAGTTGATATAAGGTCGATGGGAAATGGTTTCGGCTAGTGATTTGATATAAATTTGATAGGAAATAGTTTTGGCTAGTGATATTATGCCGATGGAAATGGTTTCGTCTAGTGAGTTGATACAAAGCAGAAGGGAAATGATTTTGGCTAGTTATTTGATGCAAAGTCGTTAGGAAATGGTTTCGGCTAGTGATATTTTGCCGATAGGAAATAGTTCCAGCGAGAGATTGATTATTGTGATTTGATGCATTTTGATGCTTATGTGTGACTTACTTGTTAATTAATTGATGTGCTTGTTACGTGTGAATAATTTACTTGATACTTGAGTTTGACTTATTTGATTTGTGTTGGCTGTTGGATTGTACCAATTAGACTGTGAATATTGAGCCTTGTGAACCGTGTATTATATAAATGTTAGGTTGGGCTAAATTTTATTCAGGTTGTAGTTTGAAAAGGTTCGATTTCAATGAAAGGGGTATTCGATTTCTAGCTATCTACTTTGTTTTTTAGGTTGATTGATAGGTACTATGTTGTTGGTACTCACCCCTTGCTTCTATTCTTGTGTAGGTTCTGAGCCTGACACTGTGTGATTGTCCTTCTTCTCCTACTTTATGAGGCTTGTCAAAGGATTATTGAGAGGTAGTTGTTTTTCATCCTGGAGGGCCTTCTTTTCCTATATATGATGATTTGTTCTATTTAAGAAACAAAGACTTGAGACTATGTAATTATTTCATTTTTGTACTATTGTAATAGAGTCTTGTACACATTACAACTATGTGTCAGGATGTCAGTAGAATGAATAAATTTACTTCTTTCATGTTGTTTTTGCTTTATCTTTCCGCTTTTTATTTTGTTTTTTGTGTTGAGGCTGACTTTTCTTGGTGGGAATAGATAAGTGTCATTACGTCCATTTTTGGGTCGTGACAAATGATATTAAAGCTAGGTTCATATGTTTCACATATGTACAAGCCAAGTCTAATTAGAGTCTTGAAGATCAGTTCGGAGACATCTGCACTTATATTCGAGAGGCTATGAAGACCTCTAGCATGGGAAGTCTTCAATTAGAGTGATCTAAACTTGAGGCAGCGTAGATGGTTTGATCTACTAAAGGACTACAACATAACCATCTTGTATCATACAAGGAAAGCCAATGGGATGGCCGATGCTTTGAGTAGGAAGACCTCTAGCATGGGAAGTCTTCCCGCTATAAGTGTGGAGGAGAGACCGTTGGCTAGAGATGTTCAGAGATTAGCCAACATCTCATCCGAATAAAGATTTTTTAGAAGACGGGTTGTTTGATTGCTTTTATTGAGGCTCATTCCTCCTTAGTAAAGCAGGTCTGTGAGCGTCAGTATGATGACAAAAAGTGGTGTCTCATTCTAGACAAGGTGATGAGAGGGGAAGCCAAGGAGGTTTTCCTTGATACTGATGGTATTTTGAGGATTGGGGGTAGGATATGTGTGCCCATGGTGGATGAGTTGATCAGATTGATTCTTCAGGAGGCCCATTGTTCTCGCTATTCCATCCATCCGGGGCAGCAGAAATGTTTGATGATTTGAGCCAGCACTATTGGTGGGGTGGGATAACTTGCCAACAGGTAAAGTTTGAGCACCAGTGGCCCAGAGATATATCTTAGAGGATGCATATTCCTACTTGGAAATAGGAACAGATCACTATGGACTTTTTTGTGGGACTACTTACCACTATGGGTGGTTATGACTCTATTTGAGTAGTTGTTGATAGGTTGACCAAGTCCGCCCATTTCATCCCAATTCGGGTGAAGTATATGATGGAGAAGTTAGCTGAGCTTTATATTAGTTAGACTGTGCGACTACATGTAGTCCCAATTTCTATTGTCTTTAATTGAGGTTCTTTGTTCACTTCCCATTTCTAAAAGGCATTGCAGTATGCTTTGGGTACTTGATTAGTCCACAAATTGGACTCATTTGGGCTATATTTTAATACAAATTGTGTCCTCAAATGCTTATTTTATCTCAATATTTGATGAAAACCCTTAAGTTTCAGGTATTTGAAGTTTTAAGGAAAGCATGGACACTACTTCGCAAAAAGGAACGAAAAGGCTGAAAAGAATGAGAAAATGAATGCCGGAGGATCGCCGAATCCACTTGGTGAGTCACCAAAGGGTATCACTTCGCCTTTTATTCCAGTGTGCTGAACCTGAAGGAAAGGATCAAGTCGGCGGAAAAGGGAGCAATCGGCGCATCACCGAGAAGTTCCGCGAAGCAGTACTATGTCACCCAATGACCCAGAGCACGACGATGCTAAAGGATGGTGCAAGACGGCGATCAACTACATCAAAGGGTGAATCGCCAAGTTTATCAGCGATTCTGACTAATGTCGCCGAATGATCCGCTGCAGCACATGTTTTTGAAAACTATAAATACTCATTGAGAGTTATAGCTTAGTATCAGATTTTAGTATCATATTTCTCAATACAGAACAATCAATATAATTTTAGTACTTTTTATTTTTGCTCTGAGTTTGAAGAGGGTTTTGGAAACTTGAAGATTAAGACGGTTTCATCTCCAAGGATTTGGACTTGGGTCTCTTGGATTCTTCATTCTTGACCTGTAACAAGACTTAAATATTCATACCCATTTAAATGCAAGCACATTTAGGTATAAATTTATATCTCTTGATGTGTGGCTAAAAACTCCAATTCTTGGGGTGTGATTTAGCGAATATGGGTTGAGATTGTTGTTGGGTCTTGCTTGCTAATAGATTAGATATAGTTTAATGGTGATTTCGTCTTGTAGTTATGGTTGAATTAAACAAATTTGTAGTTGCAAATACAAGTTTATTTATGTATTTTCGGCTTACTCGACAGAGAGGTCGCGAAACCAAGACTACTAGATTGATGGCCTAAGGAGTGAGTCGACATGAGGTTCAGCTTGAGAGAGTGAACCCTAGTCCCATATCCTAACACTCAGCTCGAGAGAGTGAGTGGGGTAAGGTGTAGGCTGGTCTTCATGCGGCAAGTAGGTGTCCGAGAGGAACCCATTTGAAACAGGGTAAGTTGCTTTAGAGAGAATTTATTCCCATGTATAGCTTAGCCTAGTCACTATTACTCTATAAATTCTCTATCGAAAGATTGTATCCAACAATTTAGATTAACCCGTATTCCGGTCACATCCCAAGAATCCCCTCTCATTCATAGATTTCTTTGTTATTTCTACTGTTTTTGCTATACTTGTGACAAAATCCCAAATCAATATTTGACACTTTTGTGTCTCCCTCTAATTTACAATATTTTTAATCGTTAATGTCTTTATCTATGACTGGTTAGAACTACATTTTATTTTTCTATTAATTCTCAAAACCACTCCCTTGGGACTCGACCCCAACCCTTGGTTGGGTTACTATACTATTGCAAAATCGTAGACACTCGTACTGGAAGTTGTGTCATTGATTACGCTTAAACATCAAAATGGTGCCACTGCCGGGAAACGGTGTTATTTGAGAATTCTTAGTTAAGTAGAATTTTTTATTCTTCCTAGTTTAAGTTTTACTAATCTATATTGTAGTTTTGTTTTTCTAGTTTGAATATCAGAGCAGGAACTAAGGATGGAAAATCATTATGGATATCACACGGATCATCACCTTCTGAACTGTTGAACCTTAGGGATAACCTCCTGACATTTAAACAGGTAGGGGATGAGACAATTCAGGAAATGTGGTTGAAGTCTCAAGCGATGCTACAACCATTCCCATCTCACGGGATGACAAACAAGGGGCTATGGAGTGCTTCTGTAGGGGTCTTGGACTAGAGAATAGAAGTATAATTGATCAACTTTGCGACGGCGGTATGCTACACCAGCCCTATGAAGTTGTAGCACAACTCCTTGATGGCATGGTAGAAGCCAACAAAGAAGCAAAAAAAGAAGCAGGAGTGGGACACACTAATCACCCAGTTGAATGATCTATCCACCCGAGTCACGGAATTGGAAGTATAAGACATGGAAAAAGAAAAGCACTCCTCCTTTCGAGAGTGTAAACATGGGAAGAAACATAGAGGTGAGCAGGATGATGAAGCTCCGTCACTCATTCAACAAAAAATTGAGGCACATGAGAAAATGTTGAATGAGATGAAGGAGAACATCGAAATGTTAAACGAAGCGTCAGCCTCTCATTCCATAATTATTCAGCTGCAGGATGCTCAAATTGGCCATTTGATATCAAGTCATTACCCACCATTCGATGAGGACTCGCCTAATTACAACATGGGCGACTCCAAAAATGAAGAATAGTTGTTGACTTGCATCGTGCCGCGACGTTAACTAAGGCGCTATTTTGGAGGCAACCCAAAACCCCTTAATATTTTATATTTACATATTGGTAAAATAATGATGTGTTGTGGTATAGGTTGAAATGTGAAAAGTGCTCAAAAAGTGCAGGTTGACAAGCAACAGATCCAATTGGTGAGTCACCGAAGAGGTCGGTGAACTCGACCTAATCCATCGTTTGATTCCAATCATCTCCAAAATTAATGCCTGTATAACTCGGCGAGCTTGTGAAATTATTGGTGCATCGCCGACTCTGTTGGAGATTTCGATGGCGACTGCCGTTTGAACTCCCAGGTTTACTGGAAAGTTCTGTAAAACTTGGTGAAACAAGTAATTGTTCGGCGACACGCCAATTAACTTGGCGATTCAGACTGATATTGCCAAGTACGCAGAAATTGGATGGCACTTGCTGAAGCAGGGTGGTTGTGAAGCATTCGAGAAAGTGGGTTGAAAATAGGCGTGTTGAGTTGTTTAGCGATGTTGTGGAGAGCTTGCTGAATCACTCAATGACTCTCTTAACGTCCCCACCTCGACTTCTTTTTAATGCTAAAATTTATGAAGGTGTACACCCAAAGTCGCAGAAGAACCATGCCACCCTGACAGATGGAGAAACTGCATAGCCACAATCACTTCTTTACCTCCCTATTTGTCTCACTTAATTTTATTTTTGAGTACTTTTAATCGCATTTGAGGACAAATGTTTTTATTTGTGGAGGGGTGAGACTCACTTTTGTGTGCTATTTGCGATTCGTGTTTTGTGTATATATATGGGCTGTCTATTTATAAATTGTGTTTACACTGTTTTTCATGGATGTTTGAGCTTATGGCTCCTTTTATTTTAAATCACAAAAATGATTTTGATTTTGACCCTTCCGAAAAATTTTAAATTTCTCCAAAAAATTTTGCCACCTCCTGTGTGTGAATGTGGCTGTTCTTTTACAAAATTTAAGTCTCGATTCCGATCAATATCAATGACTTAAATAGAGCTCTCAATTGAACGAACATGAATGCGCGGCTACGACGAGGCCAAATGAAGTTGCATAAAAAATATGTGAACTCTTTGCATCTCATTGTGATTAGCCATTTATCAAATCGAGTCTCTTGTGAAGACTGTTGCACACTAGCGAAAGTGTGGAGTCTTGTTTGACTTTAGTGTCGATGCCTTGTGTGACGAGCTTACTTTAAACCATGCATGATAGATCCCAGAATTTACCCTGTTGGTCCAGTCAACTAAGTGATGATATCTCTTGATATGATCTTAGGCAACTTCTAAGAGTGTGAGCCAATTTGACATATATCTCTTTTGTGACCTACCTTGTGAGTCTGTGAACCTCTTTCGAACACCCCTTGAGCCTTACCTTTCTTTGGAAGAAACTTGATGAAACCATAACTTTTCTTTATCCACTACCTATAATCCTCTTGAATGGTGGTTAGTTGAATAGCCAACTTGGGCCAAAAACCTAAGTTGGGGGGTGGTAAAACGAAAAGGGGCAGTCAAGAAGTGCAAGGAAAGTCTCCTCTCACCCATGGATTTAAGAAAAATGGAACGCCTCCATATATAAAAAAAAAATAGAAAAAGAGAAAGAAAAATATAAAAAAAAGAATGAAAAAGAAAGTTGTGGATAAAGGTACAAAAGAAATGGGGTTCCCAAACAATCCATGGAAAGTGAATAATAGGATGACTTATGAGCACTAAAGAGAATGATGAAGGAAAATGAAAGGAAGTGTTGTGAGCACCACAATTCATGAGGATGAAAGTCACTCAGCCTAAATGACCATACCTTTGCACTCAGCCCCATTACAAGCCTTAAAAAGACTTTTTGATCTTTAGTGAGCGGAAACAAATGTTGACTGGAAAATACGGGCAAACCTATGGGTGAAAGCATGCATTGTGTTCTTCCATATGAGAGTGAGCGTTGCATCTGATTCCGAAGCTTTTAACTGTGAACCATTGTGTGAATATGGAATCATTCGTTCTGGGAGGGCGTTTGAACACTAAAGTTGAGCTTGAACTTGCATTTGAAGAAAGTATTGTGAGCATGCGACTCTTTGATATTGGTGAGTCACAACTTGAATCTGTAAGTGCACATTTGATCTTTGCATAAGTAAATTGAATCTTGTTGTGTTCATTCATGATTGAGTCTTGTGTAGCACTGTTTGAGACATCTTTTTTGAACAGGTGAACTTGAGTTTGCTTGAGGACAAGAAAAAGTTTAAGTTGGGGTGTTGATGAGTCCACAAATTGGACTCATTTGGGGCTATATTTTAATAGAAATTGTGTCCTCAAATGCTTATTTTATCTCAATATCAGATGAAAACCCTTAAGTTTCAAGTATTAGAAGTTTGAAGGAAAGCATGGACACTACTTCGCAAAAAGGAACGAAAAGGCTGAAAAGAATGAGAAAATGAAGGCCTGAGGATCGCCGAATCCACTTGGTGAGTCACCGAAGGGTATCACTTCGCCTTTTGTTCCAGTGTGCTGATCCTGAAGGAAAGGATCAAGTCGGCGAAAAAGGGAGCAGTCGACGCATCGTCGAGAAGTTCCGCGAAGCAGTACTATGTCACCCAATGACCCAGAGCACGACGATGCCGAAGGATGGTGCAAGACGGCGATGAACTACATCAAAGGGCGAATCGCCGAGTTTATTGGTGGTTCCGACTAATGTCACCGAATGATCCACTGTGGCACAAATTTTTGAAAACTATAAATTCTCGTTGAGAGTTATAGCTTAGTATCATATTTAACTATCATATTTCTCAATATAGAACAATTAATATAATTTTAGTAATTTTTATTTTTGTTCTGAGTTTGAAGAGGGTTTTGGAAACTTGAAGAAAAAAGGGGTTTGATCTGCAAGGATTTGGACATGGGTCTCTTGGATTCTTCATTCTTGAACTATAACAAGACTTAAATCTTCATACCCATTTGAATTCAAGCCCATTTAGGTATAAATTTTCATCTCTTGATGTGTGGCTAAAATATCCAATTCTTGGGGTGTGATTTAGCGAATATGGGTTAATATTGTTGTTGGGTCTTGCTTGCTGATAGATTAGATGTATTTTAATGGTGATTTTTTCTAGTAGTTGTGGTTGAATTTAACAAATTTGTAGTTGCAAATAAAAGTTTATTTATGTGTTTTCGTCTTGCTCAAGAGAGAGGTTGCGAAACCAAGACTACTAGATTGATGGCCTAAGGAGTGGGTCGACATGAGGTTCAGCTCGAGAGAGTGAACCCTAATCCCATATCCTAACACTCAGCTCGAGAGAGTGAGTGGGATAAGGCGTAGGCTGGTCTTCATGCGGCAAGTGGGTGTCCGAGAGAAACCCATTTGAAATGGGGTAAGTTGCTCGAGAGAGAATTTATTCCCATGTATAGCATAGCCTAGTCACTATTACTCTATAAATTCTCTATCGAAAGCATGTACCCAACAATTTAGATTAACCCGTATTCCAGTCGCATCCCAAGAATCCCCTCTCATTCATAGATTTCTTTGTTATTTCTACTATTTTTGCTATACTTGTGACAAAATCCCAAATCGATATTTGACACTTTTGTGTCTTCCTCTAATTTACAATGTTTTTAATCGTTAATGTCTTTAGCTACGACTAGTTAGAACTAAATTTTATTTTTCTATTAATTCTCAAAACCACTCCCTTGGGACTCGACCCCAACCCTTGGTTGGGTTACTATACTATTGCACAATCATAGACACTCGTACTGGAAGTTGTATCATTTATTACACTTCAACATCAGTACTCGGCTAGATATCAGTACAACATTTCATCCTCCGACAGACGGTCAATCCGAGCAGATGATTCCAGTGTTGGAGGAAATGCTCTGACTGTTGTGATTGATTTTTCTGCTAGATTGACTCGACGTTTAACCTTAGCAAAGTTTTCCTATAACAATAGCTACCATTCCAATTTTCAGATGGCCCATTTTGAGGCATTGTATGGCAGATTTTGTAGGTTTTTGTGAGATGGTAAGATTTAGCTGAGATGGTTTCATTTGACACAAACTTTCTTAGAGTTGCTATTAAGCAGGTTTGTATGATCCACGGTAGACTGTTGATACCCCAAAGTCGACAAAAGAGTTATGCGGATCAGAGAGTTTGAGCCCTAGTGTTCATAGAGGGTGATCATGTTTGGCTCCGAGTGTCACCCATGAAGGGTAAGATGAGGATAGGAAAGAATGGCAAGCTTAGCCCTAGATACATTGGACCCTTTGAGATTTTGAGTCGTGTGGTGGACTATAAGTTGGCATTGCAACCTAGCTTGTCAGTTGTGCGTCCCGTGTATAATGTCTTCTTGCTTCGGAAGTATGTGTTGAATGAGTCTCATGTACTTTGTCTAGATTTAGTTGAGTGGGGTACAAACTTATCTTCTTAGGAGGATTCTATAGATATTTTTGATAGGCATGTCCGGAAGCTTAGGACTAAGGAGATTGGTGCAATGAAGGTGCAGTGGAAACATCATTTAGTTGGTGAAGCGACTTGGGAGATGGAGTCAGATATGCGTGTCATATATCCTCATTTATTCAAAGCTTCAGGTACTTTCTTTTGCTTTATGTTTAAGGATGATTATGGTTTTTAGTACTGGATAATGTACTCACCGGTCAGTCATTTTTGGAAAATTTCCATAAATTTATCATTTTACCCCTCTATATATCAACCCCGAGTCTTTAATAATTGACTTTTGAAAGTGAGTTTTCAAAGTTGGTTTTGAACTTTGAGTTTAAAATTAAGAATTTTGTTAGTTTTAAGTTTGAAAGGCTAATATTGTTAATAAAGTGGTTTTCAGTGTCTTTTAGAATTTTGAGTGACGAAAAGGAATTATGTTGATTCCATAAGTCCCGAAATTTGAAATTTGAGATGTGAGAGTTGTCGATTTTAGATTCGGAGTCTTTTTGGGGATTTGAGGTCCGAAGTTGTAAAATTGTGTAAATTTAATCTTTGAGTTAACTTTTGTCAACATTCGAGGTTTAGATGCTCGTATCAAAATTCTGAGAGTTCCGTTGGATTTGGGGGATGATTTTAGGCCTAGGTAAGGTCTTCGTGATTTCTGAGAGGCCCCGAGCATGTTTTAGCCTTTTTAGGCGTTGGGTTAGTTTCTTGTGGTTTTCATGGAATTCGGATCAAAGAAACCTTGGATTTGTATTTCAACAGTTACATTGAGTCTGAAATGTCTAGTATGATTGATTTGCATATGTAGTTTATGTGTATGAGGTTTCGAAGGAATCTCAAGGTTCCTTTCAATGCTTTAAGAGATTCCTGAAATTGTTGATGCCTGAGTGTTGGTGCACCTCGCGATTGCGAGGGATGGCACGCTTTTGCGAGGCTCGTGTTAGAAATCTTTGTGTTACTTCCGTGAAGAGTCAACTCCGGTGACTTTTGTGTTTGTGAAGAACTTTCGCTTTTGCATCCTTCGCATTAGCGAAGGTCTGGTTAGTGATCGCGAAGGTCCTCAGTTTTGTGGGGTTCTTTTTTGTGAAATCAGGGTCAATTTTGTGACATCTCGAAGGGTTTTACGTCTAAAAATTTTGGGATTTAAGCACCATTTTTCATTTTTGAGCTTGGGAAACCCTTGGAAGTGATTTTTAAAGGATTTCTTGTGCCAAATCATTTGGGTAAGCTTTTAAGACCCTAAAACTTCATTTTCCTTTGATTATTTATGGATTTTAACATCAAAATTTGGGATTTTGATAGGTAAATGACAAGGTTTTTTAAGAACTAAAGTTCTAAACTAAAATGGAGATTGTGAACTAACTTTGACTACTTTTTGATATGGTTTTCACCAATGAATTCCTAAGGTTTTGAGTATTGTTTTCAAGTGTTGGTTTTCGTATTCAACTCTTAATTTTGGAATTGGATTTTGAGCTGATTGACCCATTTTTTCAAAGAAATTGATGTGGGTGTTAATGTTTCCATAATTTATTGTGAATACTTGATTGTTATAGATTGTGTGACTTTGCGCATTGGTCAGACGGGGAAGACTCAACTCTTGGAGTGATTGATTGATTGATTTAAGACAAGAGATCTCCTCAATCTTGTATTCTAGTAGAATTTTTGTATTCCCTTTGTTGTTTGTGTGTTGGGAGTAATGGGGATGAGGTGAAGGGTCAATTGTCTACTTGATAAATCTTAATAAATAAAAAGGGGTTGAAATGAAAAGGTTATGGCATGATCGTGATGATGTGGATTTCCTTGTTGTAACCCTCATTTATTGATTGATGAATTGCTTGATAGCATGAATGCGGACTTGAATTGGATGAATTGTTGTCTCTTCCCTGTGAATGTTGCTTGTGTGTATTGTTTGTCGAACACATTGATGACACATGTGATGATTATGATGCCGATGTCATTTCTAGCAAGTGTTATAAAGCTGATAGAAAATGGTTCTAGCTAGTGAGTTGATATAAAGCTAATGGGAAATGGTTTCGGGTAATGATTTTATATAATGTCAATGAGAAATGTTTATGGCTAGTGAGTTGATACAAAGCTAATGAAAAATTGTTCCAGCTAATGATTTGATAAAAAACCAATGGAAAATGGTTCCGACTAGTGATATTGTGCCAATGGGAAATGGTTCCAGTGAGAGATTAATTATTGTGATTTGATGAATTTTGATGCTTATGTGTGACTTCCTTGCTAATTGTGATTGATTCACTTTTTATGTTTGAATAATCTACTTGGTACTCTAGATTGACTTACTTGATTCGTGTTGGTTGTTGGATTGTACCTATTGGACTTTGAATATTAAGCCTTTTGAATTTTGTGAAGGTTATAGTTTGATAAGGTTCGGTTGGGATGGAAAGGGTATTGGATCTTTAGCTAGATGTTTTGTTTAATAGGTTGTTTGTTGAGTACCGTGTTGTTGGTACTTACCCCTTGCTTCTACACTTGTGTAGGTTTCGAGCCCTGTACTGTGTGATTTTCCTTCTTCTCCTACTTTCAGAGGCTTGGCAAAGGACTATGAAGAGGTAGTTGTTTGTCATCCCGACGGGCCCTCTTTTCCTTTATATTATGCTTTGTTCTATTTTCTAAATAAAGACTTGAGACTGTGTAACTATTTTGATTTCCGTACTTTTGTAATAGAGGCTTGTACACGTGACAACCAGGTGTTAGGGTGTCAATAGAATGAATAAGCTTTCTGCTTTCATATTCTTCCTGCGTTATCTTTCTACTTTTTATTTTGCTTTCATTGAGTTGATGCTGACTTGTCTTGGTCGGAATAGACAAGTGTCATCACGTCAATTTTTGGATCGTGGCAAATTGTGTAAAATTTGAAAACGTAAATAACAATGTATAATATGGAAGGTTCGATTTACTGATCATTAGCAATAGTAGCCTCACAATACCTATTTTGAGTCCGGCCTACATATTATGAAGGGCCACAACAGAGAACACCTCCTACAATATATGGTAGTAATAATTAATGAAATATGAGTTCTTTCATGTGGGGACATAAATTTCAGCTAACTAATGGTTGGTAGAAGAGATATATCAATTTATGCAGTAAGACCTAGAGTCATTTGAGCAATACTGGCAAAAGTTGTTGTATTTATCTTGGTTGGAGGTGACACTGGTTTCTCAAGCTCGTCATTTGGTTTGACATGTTCAATTATAATTTCTTTATCAAGCACCCAATAAAATTTATGTATTAATCGTTCGTACGAAGGTAGTGAAACTTTCACTCTGGCAGTGGAGATTAGATATATATCCAACAATATAAGCTTCTCTACATAATAGTCAATATCATCATCATATATAATTGCCATGATTTGTTACTACGGTAAAGTCAGTGAACTTTGTGAGATACAGATAAATAGTATAATTATGTTTAAAGAATGAGATGTAAAAACAGTAAGTGAGTGTACTTGTTTGTCTTCCAAACTCAGATTTTGGAATATGATTTTCCTCTCCAAACTTTGTCTCGGTCAACTCATGTCCACGATTTGGACTTTGCAATTCCAATCGGGAGTATCAGTTGTTATTCCTTAAATATTGAATCTTAGTGTCATATGTCATTATCTTCACAATAATATGGGACAGATGTAACGACCGGGTTTCTTCGTTGTAGAAAAGCTAGAGAGGAAAAAATTTGGGCCAGAAAACTTTTTCGTAGTAACTTGAAATTTCCCAAACTAGTCCAGATTTGGACGAAATCAGAGTCATTAAGGTGTAGGAAAATCTGGTAGCAATCGGGTGACTTATTTATGATTTTGATTACATGAGTAGTTAGATAAGTCGTTAAGAAATCCGTACGACTTTACGAAATTGAATTCAGCTGAGTAGAACTCCCAGAATCGACCTTAGTGTGAACGGTATTTTTTGAGCATCATTGGTTAAAGGTGTGTTGTGAAATGGGGGTCTTGGAATTATTAAAATAGCTCACTGTTTCGTGCAAGCTTCTTTGGCGGTGCCGCTGTAGCGGGGTGAGGGCTGCTGTGGTGGGCCAGAGGTGACTTAAAGTCGTAAATAAACCCCTAAACGACCTTATTCTGCACTTTTCAATTTTTAGAGCTAAGGAATGAACCCCAGGCAATTTTTGACAGTTTTCCACCATTCTTGAGTCTAAAGGTAAGATTCTAACTCCTCAAATCTATTTTTCGATCCGTACAACGTAATCTAATGGGTAAATATCGATGAGGGAGGGTTTTGATCTAGAATCTATGGTGGAAACAACTCTATTTGGGACAATTGGGATCATGCGTTTGATCTAGGGTTCATAGAATTGTTAGTAATCCGAATAATTAGTGACTATTTATTGATTCCCGTATTAAATTGATTGTTTGTAGACCAAGAACAAGTGGAACGAATCAGGAAAGGGAAGAATTAAGTTTCTTAGGGTTTCAATCTTGTTTCGAGGTAGGTGATGGTTGTGATTCTATGATTGTGTGATGTATGTTTGTTCTTGCTTCATTATGATACATGTATGTATGTGAATGTTGC
>JAJOOR010027986.1:0-18667 GCA_036250505.1 Solanum acaule | reverse complement strand
AAAAAATAAAAATTTGAAATTGAAAATATCTTTTAAAAACAAACTTTAAATTATTATTTTTTTTGGGGGGGGGGGCATGGTAGGGGCGGGGTCGGGGTGAGGGTGGGATAAAAAAATAAAAAAATTGAAGTTGAAAAATATTTTTAAAAAATAAGCTTTAAGTTTATTTTTTCATCAAAAAAAATTATTTTTTCAACAAAAAAATAGTAATTTGAAGGAAAGTTTTGAAAAATATTTTCCTTAATTTTTGAAGAGAAATCATTTTCCTTAAATTTGAACAAAATGAGTTGATTTGGAAAAAATTCCTTCATACCAAACACACCCTTAGTATTACTCAGAAAACAGTCAAGATTAATTAATGATAATATAAGAAGTTTACAAATATGATATATCATGAGTTTTAATTTTCTGGAACAAAGCTAACATAATGTGAAGTGAAAACGTAAGATGGTCACATCAAGAAGAGACTTATGGGACAAGCATTTGTGAAAACAGTGAACTAATGTATATAGTGGGTGCACCAACTTGTACAGGGAAATTAATCTACACTTTGCCCTATAATATAAGCTGACCTTCATGCCCAATCAAAACCTATTCTTCCAAACCTCAAACTACCCTCTCTCTCTTTTCTCCTGTGTATTTCCTCTATCTCAATTTATACGACTCACTTTCTTTTTTAATCGGTCTCCAAAAGAATGACAGATTTATTTATTTAGTAACAATTTATTGTCCTTAATGAAAGCCACACAAACATTTATGACTTATTTTATACCACAAGTTTCAAAAGTCCTTCTATAAACTCTATTCAAAATCAAACTACGTCACATAAATTGAGACGAAGAGTAATATAATAAGTCTCAACTCTCAAATCTTTACTGCTTGCATGCGTTTTCTGTTACTTGGACAGAATTTAAGAACAGAAACACAATGGATCATGCCTGCAATAGAATTGCAAACACTTTGTGTTATTTCTTCTTCATCGCCATTTTGCTTCTCTTCATAAATGCAAGTACTGCAGAAACACATTACCATGATTTCGTTGTATGCCTTTCTCGTCTCCGTTAATCTCTTTATTTCTTTCTAATTAACATTTTGAGATTTTAATTATAATTGGAAGATGATGAGCTTGGCTACCTTCACCTTCACGTTGTTGGTGAATTAAGGTTCGATTCCCCTTCCCCATTTCACTTTGTTTGAACTATGTTGTTATGGAACAGATTCAAGCTACACCAGTAAAGAGGCTGTGCAAGATCCATAACACTATAACAGTGAATGGACAATTCCCTGGACCAACATTGGAAGTGAACAACGGTGATACTTTAGTCATCAACGTAGTCAACAGAGCTCGATATAATGTCACCATTCACTGGTAAGTTCAGAATGCAAATGAACTTATAACATGTGAATGAATATAAATGATGGATTAATTAACTTCTATATAGTTCACAGACAATATCAAATCCGATACTATCATGTTACCTAGATGATAATTACAGGTAATCGTTCCATAAAACTAGACATAGTAACTTGAAAAATAAAGCAAAAAATACTTTTTTTTTTTTGTATTTGGAAAGGCATGGAATCAAGCAAATAAGAACAGCATGGGCAGATGGACCAGAATTTATAACACAATGTCCAATTAGACCAGGAGGGAGTTACACTTACCGCTTCACAATTCAAGGACAGGAAGGCACACTTTGGTGGCACGCTCACAGCTCATGGCTCAGGGCCACTGTTTACGGAGCATTAATCATCTACCCAAAAGAAGGAGAATTCTACCCATTTTCTAAGCCCAAAAGAGAGACACCTATTCTGCTTGGTACTGATTCCTTCCCATTTTCAATTGAATACTACTACATGAGCAGTTACTCATTAAAGTAATGGTTTGGCATTTTGTGATTAGGTGAGTGGTGGGATGCAAATCCTATTGACGTTGTAAGACAAGCCACGAGAACAGGAGCAGCTCCTAATGTATCAGATGCTTACACCATTAATGGTCAACCGGGTGATCTCTACAGGTGTTCGAGTAAAGGTAAGTTCCAATCTATGATGAACATTCAAGATATGATTTGAGCTATATAAATTGATAGTGTAAACATATTTTACACTACTCGTGTAGTATAAGTGACTTGACACTACTCACTAGAGAAAACATTTCACACATTGTCGGTGCTAAAACATGATACCTCCTATGATGGTCAACAATAAGCATGTGTGATACTAATGCTAAACAATGGCATACACTAATCTCACTGTACTAGTTCTGAAAACGTGCGTTGCACGTTTGTCTTCTACTACGATCTAAAATTTATGTAAATCTAATCTCATGTCGATATAAATATATATCACATTATATTTTTATAAATACAATAAAGCTTGTATTGATTAATATGCTTCTGTATAAAGCTTACTTTTGCATCCAAAAATAAATGAAAAGAAGGATTTCAAATATAATCTTCTAGACTAAAAATATCTTAATGTGTGTTTCTCTACACAAATACAAGGGTGACAACTAATTCTTTTCATATAACTTGTAGTTATTTGTTTGGAAAATAAGATATGTTGAATTATGTAAAACTTATTAAGATAATATAGCATCTGATATTTTGACATATCAAGAGACTCTTGCTCTAAATTTAAGAAGTGCACGTAAACATCACTAACGTGGATGCCTTTTTTGTACACTTTGAGTCGGTACTTAGTTGTATGCAATAAAAAATTAGGTAATAAACATAATACTTAGATATGACCATCATTATTATCTACAATAATTTTCTTCCAAAGATTGTAGCTAGCTAGATATGATATGAAACAGGAAGAAATAAGCTCTTATAAAATAAGGGGAATAAATTTAATGAAAGAAAGATAAATGTAGCACCTTTTTTATGATCAACTTATGTAACATATAATTAAGTGAAATGCCAAAGAAAAGAAGAAGAGAGTTTCCATCTCACTTACCCAAAGTATGTAAATCAGTGAAAATGCGCTAAATTTCTTCAATAATTGACTAAAAATTTAATATTAAAAGGGAAGTTTTCAAAGCATGAAAATGTATTAGTTACTTACTATGCTTGTTAGAAGGCCAACTTTGTGAAAAGATGAATTTCAACCTCCGCAAAGATTTTCAACATCCATTCCCAATCACATTGCAAGCTCCGTATGAAGTTTTAGAATGTATTGACACGTACATTTTTCTCATGTAAAAAACAAAAATAATATAATGAAAGTGATTAGTGATCAACTAATACATTTAAAGTGAAATGAAAAATTTGTTTAACAATCATGCATTTTTGTTGTATAACCATCGGTGACCTCTTTGCTACACAAATATAATATTGACTCTGATAGTAAATTACCCTAACTCTTCATTCTCATTATTGTTGGAGCAATAAGTGAACATTTCTCTCATAATTAATACAGTACAACTCTTCATTCACCTTCTTTAATATAATTATTATAGCAATAAGTGACCATTTATAGGTAATGGGAGAGTAATTTAGATTAGGAAGAAAATCAAAAGCCATAAACGGATAAAACAAACAAGCAGGTATATACCGATTAACATTAGTATAATAGTATAATAACATGATATAATTATTATTTAATATTTAATTTATTAATAGCTTATAACATTTTAATTTAATGTAGGGGTTAAACGGCAATCTACTTTTGCCTAACATATATTCTTCTAATTTATAGTAGGGGTAAAATCGTAATTCAACTTTTAACTTTTTTTTGTTCCCACTTATAGTAATATATATATATGATGATGATAAGGGGTCGGTTGTTAAACTAACTAGTTCATCCAAACATTCATTAGTTTGGATACAGAGTAGCATGTTCAGCTATCATAGAAATCATCTAGTTGGATTCACCTTTATGCAGATACTACCGTAGTCATTGTGGGCTCTGGTGAAACAAACCTCCTTCGAGTTATCAATGCTGCACTCAACCAGGCACTTTTCTTTGCTGTGGCAAACCACAAGCTAACAGTTGTTGCAGCAGACGCTTCTTATGTTCAACCCTTCACTACATCAGTGCTTATGCTAGGTCCTGGCCAGACTACTGATGTCCTAATCGATGGTAACCAACCACCAGGCAGATACTACATAGCTGTACGAGCTTACGCAAGTGCTCAAGGACCTTTTGACAACACCACTTCCACAGCTATTCTTGAATACAAGGATACTCCTTGTTCTGTTCAGGGCATCAACATCAATCCAATTTTTCCATCTTTACCAGCATTTAATGACACTGCCACTGCCACAACCTTCTCAACTAGTTTCAGAAGCCCAAGACAAGTGGACGTGCCAACTGAAATTGACGAAACTTTGTTCTTCACGGTTGGACTAGGACTCAACAATTGCCCTAGAGGTGTGTTGGACTATAAAAATAATCTCTACAAAGAGGATGAAAATGATAATAAACCTATAAAACACACTTCTATAATATAATAAAAGACTTTACTTTAACAAAATGACACATTATACTCACGTGTATATCGCTACTACATCACTCACCAAGGGGTGTGGTGGGATGGATGAGATTTAACTTATTAGTACTATACTACTAAATATTCTAGAAAGACGAATGAACGAAGAACTTGATCTACTTTGTAACATTTAACCTTTATTTCTAACCAGGTTCAAGCTCCACGAGTTGTCAAGGTCCAAATGGAACTCGATTCACAGCCAGTATGAACAATATGTCTTTTGTGCTACCACCCAACTTTTCCATTCTGCAAGCACATCACCAAGGGATACCTGGAGTTTTCTCAACTGATTTCCCAGCAGTTCCACCTGTGAAATTCGATTACACTGGTAATGTAAGTCGATCACTCTGGCAACCTGTTCGAGGAACTAAAGTTTACAAGCTAAAATATGGGGCAAGAGTGCAAGTTGTTTTACAAGGAACGAGCATCGTCACAGGTGAAAACCACCCAATCCATCTTCATGGATATGATTTTTACATCATCGCGGAGGGCTTTGGGAACTTTAATCCTCAAACTGATACAACTAAATTCAACCTTGTTGATCCACCTACCCGAAACACGGCAAGTGTACCTGTCAATGGATGGTCAGTTATCAGATTTGTTGCTAACAATCCAGGTGAGAAAAAAACCATTTATATTCTTACAAAATAAGTTTTATGCAGAGTAATTGATAATTTGATAAAATGTTACTCCAACGAACATGCTATAATAGATTAAATTACACTGATAGCGTTTACTATCCGCATACATAACATAAAATTCTTTTTTATTGAGCTTTTGGACTTAACACTTTTTTTTTTGTTAAATAGGAGTCTGGTTAATGCATTGTCACCTGGATGCTCATATTACATGGGGTTTGGCCATGTCATTCCTGGTGGAAAATGGAGTTAGTGAATTGGAATCATTAGAAGAGCCTCCGGTCGATTTGCCTGTTTGTTGACAAACACAATATGCACAATGATTCAATGAAACATAACTTACATAATTTTTTGATGATTGAGTAAATATGAAATGACACCAATTCTTGCAATATATGTATATAGGCAATACATAAACATGACCCTTAACTTGGCTTAAACATGCAACCAGGGGCAAATTTAAGGGTAAAAAATGGGTCACTCGAACCCGTGGTCATCCCACAAAACTTGATATATTATTTGTATAATTTTTAAAATATAGTAAATATTAAATAAAGGAACCCATGATCACAAATGATTGGATGGCTCACTGGTTCAAGGGTTGGTTTTTGATTGTGAGGTTGAGGGTTCGATTCCTAGAGAGGACCTCTTTTTAAAATCAATTAAAAAGCACCATTGTTTGTTATTTTTTTGAAAAAAAATCATTTTCTTTTTATAAAGTGTACTTTTTAAATTTCTTGAGATGCGAAATTGCATATATATATTTTTATAAATGGTTTCTTTTAATAATTCTTTTTCAATCAATAATTCATATAAAAATGCATTTAATTTTTCTTGTGACATAATACTCGAGATTTATCAAACTTCTAATAATTTTTTCCTTTAATATTATTTTTTCCCGAAAATCGTATTTAATAGTTTTCTTATGGAAAACCTATAATCTATTATTGCTATATTAAATGAGGCCCTCAAATTTGTGAGCCTAAAATGGTTGCCTTTTTCTTAATGGGCAGAGTCGTCCCTAACAATGGTGCACCCGTCTTTTTGAAATCTTGAATTCGCCTCTGCATGGAACTATGACATGTAACTTTGGGTGTGCACAAATAGATACTTAAACTTGTATAAAATTGAACAAATAGACACATTTGTCCTACATCGCGTCCTGCATGGCAATTTTATGTCCGACATGGCATCCTATAGGGATTTTGTGTAGTTTTTTGTTTAAAATCCTGATTATCACGCTATAGCGACAACTTACATCACTATAGCAATATGAGCGTCGCTATAATGGGAGGCCATCTGCTATAGCGAGATCGACGGATGATCTACAGCTCAACATCTGAAAATGGATCCCTTTTTACAACACAACTTCTTCCCTTGATGTCCCGACACATACCTTTCACGCAGTGGCGGATCCAGGATCTTAGGCTCATGGGTGCTCACTTCTCTTATTATAAAGTTACTGTAAATCGCATTGTATAATTGGATAAATGTACAACTATTTAAACGTTATAGTTAAAAACTCTTCATTTCTTAGAAAAACTAAGAAATGAAGTCCAAATTTTCCTAGCTTCTCTTACCAATTACACTAATAATTCACTCTTGCAAGCACCCTTATTTATTTTATGTTAAAGAAATGAGCTCTACACAACCATTAAAAAATTCATCACCTATACTCTTACGAAGTTCATTTTTGATGTACTTCATGGATGAAAAAGCTCGTTCCACAAAAACAGTAGCAACACGAAGAATGAGAGTCAAATTGATAAGCAAATAAACAAGTAGCCAAATTTAATACAGATTCGGCTTCACCAATACTTTAGCAAAGTCACTAATTCCCTTCAAGTTAAAGAACCTCTTTCAGAATTACGAGCATAAATTATAAAATTATCAAGCTGGTGACTGAGATCTCGAAGCTTATGGCTATCAAACTCATTCATATAATACTCAGTCAACCTCATTATCCTGTTCTTATCAAAACCACCAAATGAACTAACTAGATTCAAGCTAGCCATTCCAAGAAGTAAGTAGTCTACTCACAACATTAAAACAATTATTAAGCTCTTGAAGATGCAAATTAATAAAGACATGACAAATCTTAACGCGCAAATGATGAGAATATATAACATCAAGAGATTTACGCTTGGACTTTCCTGGAAAGTAGCTACCATTCATGAAAAGTAACATCAAGAAGGGCTAATTGCCGCTAAAAATACACATTTAGTAGTAATTAAGCTATTATCGTTAATTAATTGTCGCTAAAGATTATTTTTATTTTGTATCTTTACTTATTGATACATAATTTGCAAATAAAATTTTAAAATGTTATATCAGATGTTCATAACTCACGAGTCAGGCAAATCACTCTTTGGTAGGGGTGGGCAAAATCAGTCCAAATATTCATGATCCGTTTAATTCATTTATGTTTGGATAAGTTAATAATCCACTTATTTTATTATATGGACTCATGTGATCTGTTTATCTCATCCCATTTTAAATTTGGGCTAATATAATGCAATTCAAATTGATTCATGAGAAATTACAAATGTCTTTTTTAAAACATTCAAATAAAATTTCTCATGAATCAATTTGAAATGCATTTTAATATGATATTATAAATAATAATTTATTTTATATACAAGAAAATACATGATGTGAACGAGGGATATGTTTCTAAAGATTACTAAGGCTTCATTAATTAATTTTCAAGAATGAATTCTAACTTCCAACCTAAATTATGTAGTGTGGTCAAATCCAGCTAACAAACGACTATGGAAGAACATTCATGAATGTCGTAAAAGGTTGAGATCTAATTGTGAGAAAAATGTATAATTTATGGGGAAAAAAATGGGTTGCTGGCGAGATTCGATCCCTCGACCTAGCAGCCCTGCACGCATGACTTTGAGATTTGGCCCTGAACAAAGGCACACATCAGTTGTTCAAAATTCAATGGATGCTATTATGTATTTTATATTATTTTTGCAGATTTTTTATATAAATATACAAAAAAATTGTCAGGGTTAATCGGTGCTCGAGCACCTGGCACGCCCTACGTAGATCCTCCCAGTTTCACGCCAAATTCAATTTTGGGAGTTCTACTTACCCGAAGTTGATTCCCGAAAGGCCTTATAGATCCATTAATGTCTTCGCTACAAGTATACATCATTCAAATCTCAAAACAAGATCCCACCCTTTCCCGAATGGACTTAGACCTCACCTAGCCCAGATTCCATCTAAATCTGTCCTAGCCAAGAATTTTTAAGTTACTACACGGAAATTTTTTTGACCCAAATTCTTTCCGACCTACTCATAACGATCGGATCAGGTCGTTACATTTCTCATCCAACAACATCTTTGAATTTCTTCATCTAGCAAGATTGTCACCTTTGGTCTACTATGAATGGAACATATTTCTTTACATGTGTCACATCACACGTATAAAAAATAGTAAATGTGAAAATAAAAACATATCTATAATTCATTAGGAAAATAGTTTTTTTTTATATCGTGCAAGAACCTCATGTTAAAGTTAATATTGGGTTCTAATTATTAATTGAAAAAAATGTTTGTGATCATCAGTTACCTAAATAGTAGAAAACCAGAATCATGGTGCAACTCAAAATTCAAAAAAATAATGCACCCCACCAATTAAAAAAAAATTGCATTAAAACTAAAAAAAATCTCAGTCAAAATATAAATAAATCTGTTTAACCACCATAGGAGACAAAAACTAAGTAGTATTTATTTCTTGTGAGAACGTGTGTTCATGATATCTGATAGTGGGTTGGATTTTAATTGTGAAATAAATCAAATCCTTAGTTGTATTGGTACAAATTCTTAGTGATCATATTGAGTTCAAAAAGTTGTTTTCGAAATTGATGAAATAAAAGGGATTACTTGAATGCATAACTGTTAGGGTAGTTAAGTAATTGTACAGTTAATTAGTTAGATATTTTGTTAGTTAGTTATGAGTGAACAGTGAGCTGTGTAGAAGTGTATAAATAGCATGTACTGTAAACATTTGTCATTCGAATCTTCTGAAATATATCATCTTCTTCTTTCTCTCTACTTTATATTGATCATTGATGAATAATTCTAGTCATTGTATATGAATTCTATCATGGTATCAGAGCATTGATCATAATTGTGATTTCAGTTTATCCTAGATTGCGGATCGACAATGGCTAAGTTCGATCATAGTCATGCTTTGTTTCTTCATCCTTCTGATACTACTGGAGCTTCGATCATACCGATGCAACTATCAGGATCTGACAATTACTTTGTTTGAAGCAGGGCCATGAAGATTCAGTTGCTTGGAAAGAACAAGATAGGAATTGTAGATGGAACCTAGAAGAAAGAGAATTTTGGAGCAAATCTAAGTCATCAATGTGATCGATGTAATGCTGTTGTACAGGGGTGGATCATGAGCTCAGTAATTCCAGAATTACACACATGAATCGTATATGCTATGAGTGCAAAGGTAGTTTGGGATGATTTATGTGAGCATTTTGATAAGGTGAATGCTTCTCGAATTTATCAATTGCATAAGGATATAACTGGTTTAGTGCAAGGAAGTGATAGTATATGTTTATTTTTCAAAATTGCAAAATCTTTGGGATGAGTTTTCCAGTATTGTTCCTCCGCCATGTGACTGTCCTAGATCTAAGGATTTTTGTGCTCATATGTTGAGATAGAAGTTGATGCAGTTTTTAATGGAGCTGAATGAGATGTATGATCAATCGAGAAGTCAGATTTTGATGACTGAACCTACTCCTAGTCTAAATAAAACATATGCAATGCTTATTGAGCGAGAAAGCCAAAGAAGTCTGGGTAGTTCATCTAGCAATTCTATTAGTGGGGAAAATATAGATCTAGCAGCACTCATGACAAGGAGAAGTGATAATTCTCAACATTATAGGTGAACATGTCAACAATATTCAGGACAAGAGTACCAGAAAGGGAAGAAGAATTGGGATCAATAGTGTGATTATTGCAAGGTAAAGGGACATATGAAGAAGAACTGTTTTAAGCTAATAGGATATCCAACTGACTGGAAATTTAAGAAGAAGGAGACCTTGAATACTGCTTACAATCAGTGGCGGACCCAAGATTTTCGTTTCGGGGATTCGAAAAATAAAAGTATAAACGTGTAAATAAGCCTTTAGAAATGGAAACCTTGAATTCTTTTGGGTTTAAAACCAAACTTTTAGCACATTTTTTAAAGTAAAAAAAAAACTAAAAAAAACTTGAAAAACAAAATTGAAAATTAAAAAAAAAACCTAAAAAACTGAAACTGAATAAGAAAAAAATTAAATGCTTTCACTGGGATTCGAACTGGTGACATACAACTTAATTGCAGGGGTATTTGCCACTGCGCCATCAATTTCTCTTTGTTACTGAGGGGGTTCATAATTTATATATCTACAGAAATATAGAAAATATACCCCATATATATCGTGTAATTTTTTGCCGAGGGGGTTCGGGTGAACCCCCTGGATACCACGTGGGTCCGCCCCTGCTTACAATGTTCAAGCTGAGAATACACAACAAAACATGTCATCTAGAATCAGGAACACATGAGAAATACTGGACAAGATGGCATCTAGAGAACTTTAAAGGGCTCTTCACTTGATAGATGCACAACATGACAACATTTTGGGTATGCTCAATAATGACTATTCACAACATGGTATGATGTCTAATATGGCAGGACATACTCCTATAGCTAAAATAGAAGATTTAAAGTGGATAGTTGATAATGGAGCAACTAATCACATGTCTTCTAGCTTGTCTAATTTAACTGATGTGAAATTAGTTAAATCAAATTATAATAGGAAAGTACATTTGCCAAATGGAGGAGTTACATTAGTTACGCACACTAGAAGTAGCAAAATTATTGACACAGGAGAGCTGAAAGATGTTCTATTTGTCCCTAATTTCCAGTATAATTTGTTGTCAGTATCAAAGTTAACTAGAGAGCTTCATTGTTTTGTGTCCTTCTATCCTGGATTTTGCTTATTCCAGGACATTTTGATTGGGAAGCTGAAGGGGATTGGTAAGGAATATGATGGACTTTACTGGATGGTGCCACATAATTCACAAAAGACTGAAAGTACTCAAGGTGTGGATACAAAAGGGTTCACAGTTCATGATGATAAAAGAGATATCATGTTATGGCATAGAAGATTAGCTCATTCCTCAATAAAGCCAGTAAAAGATGTTTGTGGGCATACAATAGATGCTTGTAAGTCTGTTGTAGATAATTGTGAAATATGTCCATTGGCTAAACATACTAGGCTTCCTTTTACAAATAGTGATACTAGATTAGATAGAGCTTTTGCTTTGTTGCATTTGGATGTATGGGGTCCCTACAATACTCAGACTTTTGATGGCTACAAATACTTTCTTACAATTGTTGATTATTACTCAAGAATCACTTGGATTTTTCTATTGAAGTTCAAATATGATGTGCTGATAATTCTCAAACAGTTTTTTCAACTGGTGCTTACTCAATTTAATGCCTCAGTTCAGGGTATTAGAACAAATAATGGTGGAAAATTTTGTAGTAATCAATTACAGACTCTTCTTAAAGATCTAGGCATTGTGCAATATAAAACCTGTGCTTATACTCCTCAGCAAAATGGTGTAGCTGAGAGGAAATACAAGCATTTACTAGAAGTAGCAAGGGAATTCAGATTTCAGAGTGGTGCTCCCCTTAATTATGGGGTCATTGCATTCTTACTGCTGTATATATAATCAATAGACTTCCTTCTAAGGTACTTGTAGGTAAGTCACCTTATGAAGTTTCTTCAACAAAAGACATTGCCTTACATATTTAAGGACTTTTGGCTGTTTATGCTATGCTAGTATTTTGCCCAAGGTAGATAAATTTGCAGCTAGGGCAGTGAAAGCAGTCTTTATGGGGTATTCTAGTGTGACTAAGGGATACATATTATTTGATCTTGAGAGAAACGTTTTTTTTTAACAGGGATGTTGTTTTTCATGAGCACCAGTTTCCTTTTAAAGATTCTACTCAACCTGATGCCAGTATTGCTACTAATATATTTACCTACCCTGCAACATATTACCCTCCTGATTCTCCTGACATATCTCCTAAACATATCTCCTGAACATATTACCTCTTCACCTTCTGATTCTTCATCACATACTCCTATAGTTTCTGCTCATATACCTCATGGTCATAGTTCTCCCACTTTTGTTCCCACTTCAGTCTCACTCCCTACTAGAAGATCCACAAGAACTTCTCATGCACCTCTATTGTTAGCTGATTATGTAACCAGACCTGCTTCCAGTTCCACACTATATCTCTTAACCAACTATGTCTTTTATACAAATTTGTCCTCCTCTCATCAACATTATCTAGGTGTTTTCTCAGCAATCATAGAGCCTTCTTCCTATCATGAAGCTATTAAAGACAACATATGGATTGAAGCTATGCAGTCTGAAATACAGGCTTTCCATGACAATTCTCCAGGGAAGGTTTCCATTGGTTGCAGATGGGTTTACAAAGTTAAGTTAAAGTCCAATGGTGATATTGAAAGGTTTAAAGCTAGACTAGTAGCAAAGGGTTACACTAAGAAAGAAGGTTTGGATTTTCATGAGACATTTTCTCTTGTAGTCAAGATGACTACTGTGAGAACTGTGTTATCTTTGGCTGCTCAGTTCAATTGGCATATTCATCAATTAGATGTCTATAATACCTTTTTACAGGGTGATTTACATGATGAGGAGTATATGCAATTACCTGAGGGATTTTCAAGCCAGGGGGAGTCTAGTGGACTTGTATGTAGACTTGTAAAATCTCTATATGGGCTTAAACAAGCAAGTAGGCAGTGGAATTTAAAATTGTGTGAGGCACTATTATAGGTTTTGTACAAAGCAGTTTGGATCACTCATTATTCATCAAGAAGCAGGGAACATATATTGTGGTGATTTTGGTTTATGTGGATGATATGCTAGTAACAGGAAGTAGTTTGGCACTCATAGAACACACAAAAGCTTCATTACACAAGACTTTTAAGATCAAAGATATTGGTGATCTCAAGTTTTTTCTTGGTATGGAGTTCAACAAATTTGGAAAAGGGATTTTAATCAATCAAAGGAAGTATGCATTAGAGATTATTTCACAGTTGGGATTAGGAAATGCAAAGCCATCCTGGACACCACTAGAGATAAACATGAAGCTAATAACACATGAATTGGATGATTTGATAGGGGAGTCAGATGAGGAGTTTCTAGACAACAAAGAGCAGTATCAAAGTTTTGTAGGGAAGATGCTATATTTGACATTAACAAGGCCAGACATTACTTTTTCTGTTTAGACCCTTAGCCAGCTCCTACAACAACCAAAGAAATCCCATTGGGAAGCAGCACTTAGGGTAATGAAATATGTGTAAAGAGAACCAGGTCTTGGCATATTGTTGAGTAGCACCAGAACAAATAAATTGATTGTCTTCTGTGATGCAGATTGGGCATCATGCCCAAATACTAGAAAGTCAGTCTCAGGATATTTTTGGTAAAACATGGTAATTCTTTGATATCATGGAAATCAAAGAAACAAAGTGTAGTTTCTAGGAGTTAAGCAAAAGCTGAATACAAGAGCATGGCCACTGCAGTGTCAGAAGTGGTGTGGATCACAACATTGCTGAAGGAGTTGGGAAGTGAAATCAGTGAACCAGTGATGATATTCAGTGACAGTAAGGCATCATTACAAATAGCAACCAGCCCTGTATTTCATGAGAGAACAAAGCATATAGAAATTGATTGTCATTTTATCAGGCAAAAGATACAAGAAGGCTTGGTGTGGACAGAATATGTGAATTCTAAGGATCAACTGGCAGATATATTGAGTAAGGGTCTTCCTAGACTGCAACATGAATATTTGGTAGGCAATCTAGGTGTGTTGAATGTTTTTGTACCCACCAGCTTGAGGGGGAGTGATGAAATAGAAGGGATTACTTGAATGCATAACTGTTAGGGGTAGTTGAGTAATTATACAGTTAGTTAGTTAGATATTTTGTTAGTTAGTTATAAGTGAACAGTAAGCTGTGTAGAAGTGTATAAATAGCATGTACTGTAAACGATTGTCATTCGAAGCTTCTGGAATATATCATTTTCTTCTTTCTCTCTACTTTTATGTTGATCATTGATGAATAATTCTATTCATTGTATATGAATTCTATCAGAAATATCACACTCCATCACTTTTAATTGATGATAATCCGATCGGAGGTCAATCTTGAGAAAGAAGCTAACACCCTAAAGTTGATCGAACAAGTCATTAATCCTTGGGATGAGATACGTATTTTTGATTATGACCTTGTTCGTTTGTCAATAATCAATGAATATTCTGAGAGAGACATCTATTTTTCGAACAAAGAAAACTGGAGAACCCTGTGGAGAAATACCCGGTCTAATGAAACTCTTATCTTAGAGGGCCTTCAACTTATCCTTCAACTCTTTATGTTTTGTTGGATCCATTATGTAAGGAGGAATACAAATAGGTTGGGTATTTGGAAGAAGGTTGATTCCAGATTCGATTTCCCTTTCGGGAGGAACACCAAGAAGATCATTGAAAAACACTTTCGGAAACTCATTCACAACAGGAATTGACTCAAGAGTAGGAGTTTTGGAATCCGTATCCCTAACTCATACTAAATGATAGATGAAACCCTTAGAAACCATTTTTCTAGCTTTAAGGAACGAGATAAACTAACATTTAGGAGCCGAGTTACTATCCTACCACTTTATGACTGGTTCATTCGAAAATTGAAACTTAACCACTCGGGTTTTACAATCAATAGAGGCATAACAAGTATGAAGTTAATTCATACCAAGAATAACATCAAAATCAAGCATATCTAATTTTACTAGATCAGTTGAGATGATTTTTTGAAAAACTGAAACTGGACAATTTCTATAGACCTCTTAAGCAATAATAAAATCACCGATATAAGTAGAGACTGAGAAAGGTTCTAATAAGATTTTGGTATTGGCATCAAACTTCATAGCAACATAAAAAGTTAAAAAAGACAATGTAGCTCCTAGATATAATAAGACATAAACATCAAACTGGAAGACTCGTAATATACCAGTGATCACATCGGGCAAACCTCTTGATCAATCATACTGAGTCTGAAGAGTACAGAACCTATTCTGGTGTTGTCCACAACCAGAACTAGATGAAGCACCCTACTGAGTAGGTTGACCTGAAGAAGCAGATTGAATCCGTCGACGACCATTTCCACTCTTGTTAGCAACCGAAGGGCAATCCCTTAATCTATGACTAGTCTTACCATAACCAAAGCATGCACCAAAACCAGCTAAGCAGTCCCACATTTCTGACATGTGGGGATAGAACGCCCACTAGAAGCATTGTTGTGAGACTTAGGGGTCGTTTGGTAGAAAGAGTGATAATACCAGGATTAGCAATGTAGTGATTAGCAATGCAGGGATTAACAATGCAGGGATTAGTAATGCAAGAACTATTTTTTTTATCAAGTGTTTGGTTCATTATTTCTAACCTAATCTTTTGTGTGGTTTAAGACTCTACAAGAAGCTTATTTCCAATTATACCCTTGAATTATTATGTGATTTTTTATTTTATGTATAGCGTTATGACGTATTTTCATTTTCATTATGTTGGTGAGCTTCAGTGCATTCCATTGGTCAATATTACTCATCACATTATCCTATCCCCTCAAATATGACTATTTTGAGAAATGAATTGTTATAGTCCCTAATATTTGTATTGGATGGTTTTGACATTATTCAAGTGATAGATCACATGTTTTAAATACTGAGGGTTCGATACGTATATTGAAGTTTCTAAATTTGATAAAAGTTCATTCATAGTCAAAAAGGAAAACCAACTTTTTTCTTTTCTTTCTTTACCGAACATCTACAAAACAGAAACCATTTAAAAGAAAGTACAAAATGTTGAATACATATAAACACTTGCATGTTTGTGTCTGGAAATTTTCTTTTTATCCTTTTTCTTCTCTTTAACCCTTCACTTGAAAGAAAACCAACTAGTCTATTTCAATTTTTGATGTACATTTGAAGCTATATGTCAATACAAATAACTATCAAACTTGCAGAAACAACAAACTTCTTCACCCCTCCCAACTTTCCAACGACACTTCCTCTTCTATCATGTTAGTATTTTCTTGGCTCTCTTGAAGCCACCTTAATCACAACGTTTTAAGTTATATCGTAATTTGTATAAATTTGCAAGCCTATCACCATGGAATATTTTTAGATACGCGGTGTTTGGAGTTTTATATGGGTAAAATTCATCCAATTTTTGTCCAAAGAGGCAAAGTACCTTAAATACAAATATATAGAACTTCAGACATTTTCTTTGCTAATCTATCATAGATAATATTGCATAATTCAAATAAACAACATTGACTATAAAAATTTAAACAAGACAGGTAGTCATATGCCACATTTATAAACTTAACAAATAATGCAAGCAAGGGAAATTCACCCCTTTATGATATTTCCTACTTCATGCAGACAACATGACATGCTGAATAATAACATACATTTGCTTCCTCTTGTTGAAGTCCAAAAGATTAGAATTTTGTATTCCCTGAAGTAAATGAAAATATGAAATGCAATTCTTGTGAGTAAATTTTGGAGGTTTAAAACTTGATCTTACTTTTCAATTGGATTTTGAAAAGAAGGGTATCTTTCTCTTGCAAAAATACTTGATTGAGTTCTTTTGAAAAACTCAACCGAATTCTCTTGGTGCAATAAGAAATGATACTTCATTTGGAGACTCTGATTCGGTTCTGTGTTTCTTTACCAATTCTGAAGAGTGTATAAAGAAATTGAGGGGCAGTTCAGTCATTTTGTTGCCTTATCTAAGGCTTATTAAACATGGTATTAGTAATCCCTAGGTATCCTTTGTATTAGATAAGACCACATATGGTGTATTAAGTTATCCATGTATTAGGTGGGTTTGAGTTGAAATGTGCTACCAAACATTGTATTGGATGGATTAAATTTTAATCCAAGGATTATTTTAATTAATACATCCTACCAAACGACTCCATAGAATTAGAAATCCTATCCTTGTTAAACTTAGGCACTAGAGCACTAGCAGAAGATGAAGTCGTACCTGAATACCTTTGTCGAAACTGAGAACGAACACCACCATTGGATCTTTAATGAGAGTAGTCAACACTATCAGTCTAAGTTCTCTTAGTCTCTCTAGCTCTCACCTTTAATGTAACACCTCGGATCTCAAAACGAAGAAAATCCTAGTTTTCAGAAAATCTGGTGTTAGTACCAACGGAACCACCCATGGACCGTAGATAGGACCATGGACCGTAGGTGGGGTTTCATCGTTAAGGCCAAAGTCTTAATAGTCTCTGATCCCACCCACGGTCGACCAGTACGGTCCATGGTTGGACCTACGGACTGTAGCTCTGACTGTAGGTGAGGGTCAGTAACCAGTTAGAGGGAAATTGTTGATGGATCAACTTCAAATGGTCATAACTCTTAGCACAAAAGGAATTAGGTGGCCCATGACCCACCTAATAATATATAATTGAATCCTCTTTCCAATGCCACCTAGTTTGCTAAAATCCCGTCTCCGAGTAAAATATTATGCTCATTTTTGTGAAGCCCTGTCGGGTAGACTTGACCGACGGACCCAAACGATGGCCGGTAGGTCAAACGATGGACCGTCGTTCCTTTCGTGGATGAGCTTCGCCAGAATTAAGTTGGGGTCATTTTGGTCCTTTCTCTTATGCGTTAGACCCTAAACTACGTCGTTTAACCCCTAAACTATGTAGTTTTGGTCAGTTTAAGCCTAACAACTTAATTAGAACTTACCCTAGTCAACTCATTCTCCAAAAAATCATCAAGTTGAAAGAAAAGAAGGGGAAAGAGTCGACCAAGACCTAGTCCAAAAACGCAACAACTTTCTTCAGTTCCAACACAGAAATCGAAGGATTTCTTCGTAGATTTTGTCACCAGGTATGTGGGATTTCACTAGTGGGTTCCTTTCAGCCATTAGGTCCCTAGATTTCAGTCAGAATCTTGATTCCCTTAATATTACCTAGGGTTTCTTGAATGTTAGAAATTGTTGGGTTTTAGCTGCTAGAAAGATCCAAATCAGATTATCATATTGTTGCTTAGTTTCTTGTACGATATTCAGAACTCTAGCTATGTAGTTCTTTTAGTTCATGAATTACACATGCTAGGTCAGTTATTTCAGATATACATGCTTCAGTTTACGAATGTCACATTATTAGTTATAATTGTTTCATTCTCAGAGTTTGTATGTCAGTAATTGAGATATCCAGTACTTCAGCATTTCAGTCATAATATTGCTTATATACATTTTAATTGGGAGTAGGCTTAGACCGAGTGGACTAGGGTTCAGGGTACCCGAATAGTCCTAGAACTACGTGCCCCCGTAGGCTTATAAGTCCCCTTTGTGGGCATTACATTTTAGTAATCACGTCAGTCATGTCTCTATACCTCTGGCAGGGTATATTGG
>JAJOOR010027985.1:0-23497 GCA_036250505.1 Solanum acaule | reverse complement strand
AAATCCCAAAATCTAACTAGTGCTAAAATCCTAAATTCAAACTAGCTACCTATTCCTAATCCCAAATTCAAACTATTAGTCCTAAAATCTCAATAATACTTTAAACTAATCTTACAATTCCAAAATCAAACTAATTAACTCAAGAAATACCGAAATTCAAACAAATCCTAAGATACCCTAATTCAAACTAACCCTAACATTAAAATTTTCAATTCACAATCAAGAAAGACAAACTAACAATCAAATAATCCCTAATTCAAACTAACAATCAAGTAAACTTAAAACAATATTCAATACTAATTAACAAAATCAAAAACCCTAAATCATTCACTTACTAATTAACTAACAATGAATTAAACTAACAATCAATAAAAAACAAATTCAATGAACTAATTAACAAATTCAATACTAAAATTGAAAGAAATTAAAAATGGAACTATAAACCCTAATGTTTAATTAAAGGAGAAGGGCAGTGGGTCAGGGTGGGGATCGGCGGCTTGGGCAGGGGCGACATGTGCCGTGGGTAGGGGTGTCGACGTCACTTCGTCGAGAGAGAGGAAGAGGGACGGAGAGAAGAGAGATGGAGAAATGGGGAAAATTTCGTCTGCACTAGCAGATATTTTAAAGAAAGCGACGGACAACGTCTTGTCCATCGCTTTTTTTTTTAAATGTTTGACCAACATTTTGACCAAATAGCGACGGACTAAGAGACACCGTCAGTCGCTTTCTTAAAATATTTGACCAAAAAGCAACGGACATAAAGATGCATTCCGTCGTTTATTTAAAAAAGTAATTAAAAATTTTAAATTAATAAAAAGCGATGGGCGGTATGGCTTTTTTTAAATTAATAAATAATTATTTTTAATAGAAAGCGACGAATTGCATCGCTATCTATATAAAATAATTAATTATTCATTATATATATATTTGGAGCAAAAATCCGTGAAAAGAAGCGACGGACTAAGCGATGCCGTCCGTCGCTTTTTCAAAAAAAATTTTAAAAAAAATTATTTTTATTAAAATGCGACGGACAGTGTGGCTAATGGTGTCACTTTTTGGAGCGATGCCGTCCATCGCTTTTACTTCCGTCGATTTTTAGCTGTTTTTTAGTAGTGTAATTACCTTTGAAATCTAAAACACAACCTCTCAACATGTCCTCTAAGGTTTGAATTGAGCGCTTTGTTTGACCATCGTTCTGAGGATGAAAAGTGATACTAAGGTTCACCTTCGAACCCAAACCTTTCTGAAACAACTTCCAAAATTGTGCAGTAAACTGAGCACCTCTATCTTAAATGGTGGACAATGGAACTCTGTGCAGTCGGACTATCTCCCGAATGTACAGATTCACATAGTCTTCTGTTTTATTGGTAGTATTTACCGGTAAGAAATGGGCTAATTTGGTCATCCGATCAATAATCACCCAAATGGAATCATGTTGTTTGCAATATCGTGACAAACCATTAATGAAAATCCACATTAATTATCTCCCATTTCCATTCCAGAAAGGGTATATTCTGAGCTACACCACATGTCCTTTGATGCTCAGCCTTGACTTGTTGGCAATTTGGGCACTTAACAACAAACTCGGCAATGCACCTCTTCATGCCACTTCACCAATAAACTTCTCTCAAGTAATGGTACATCTTGGTGGCACCTTGTTGAATAGAATATCGGGAACTATGGGCTTCTTCCATGATTCTCTTTGGGAATTCATCCACACTTGGAACACACAACTACCTTGATACCTCAACGCACCATCTCCCCCTTGTGCAAAGACCATCACTTTCTTCTTATGCACATTTACCTTCAACTCAAGTAAAATAGGATCCTTGTCCTGTTTCTCCTTCACTTCTGACACTAATGAGGATTCGTCCCCATTCATCACGACCATTCCACCTTCACTGGAATCTAAGAAACAAACTCCCAAACGTGCAAGTTTGTGAACTTCCTTAGCCAATTATTTCTTGCCTTCCTTGACATGAGTAGTTGTAACACCCCGGATTCGAGAAAGAGCCAAATAACAGATTTCAGAGTTTCAGGTGCCACCGATGGAGGCCAAACCACGACTCGTGGATGGGACCATGGATCGTAGGTATGGTCCGTGGGTTGGCCACCCATAATTTCCAGAAAATCATGATCCACGGTAGGACCTATGGACCGTAAGTGGGTCCACGGTCCATGGATAGTGACCCCCAACATCTAGTCCCAGAAGCCAAACGATGCCCAACCAGGATGGACCGTCGGTTAGGGTTGGTCGATGGCCTCGACAACTTTTAAGTCAGGGTCGTTTTGGTCTTTCCCCTAACCAATGGGCGTTTAAACTACGTCGTTTTACACTTAAACTGCGTCGTTTTACTCAACTTAAGCCTAATAATTTAGTAAAAACCTACCGAAAACCTTTATTCTCCAAAATCACCAAAACTTAGCACAAAAAGAGAAGAAAGAGGTGCCAGTTTTCCCAAGAACAAACATAAGGGTTGCTTCAAGTTTCAGACCCGAAATCGAAGGATTTCTCCGTGATTTTCTTCACCAGGTATGTGGGATTTCACTAGTGGGTTCCTATAATCCACTAGGTCCCTAGAATTTAGTTAGATCCTTTATTCTACATATCTTGTTTAGACCTAGGATTTCAAAAACCTTGGATAATTGTTGTGATTTAGCTGTTGTAGTATCCTAAATCGAATTAGCTTGTTTCTTGGAAAGTTTGCTTAATTCTTGGTATGAAACTCAGAACCCTAGTGTGTGTAGATTCTCTTAGTTCATGAATTACACTTGCTAGGCCAGTTAAACAAATAATCATGCTCCATATTTTGAATGTTACATTATCAGTATATAAATGTTGCATTCTCAGATTGCATGTCAGTATTTTGAGCTATTTAGTATTTCAATTACATTTCAGTCATATACATATTTAGTTGCGAGTAGACGTAGCACCGAGTTGGACTAGAGTTCAGCGTACCCTCATAGTCCCAAAACTACGTGCCCCTATAGGAGTATAAATCCCCTCTGTAGGGCATCAAATTTAGTGATCACGCTAGTCATGCCTTTATACCCCTGGCAAGGTATATTGGATCCTATCGATGGGGTGTATACATCGGACTCCACGTTTAGCTCACGTGGTTTTATGTCGGTTGATAGTAGATCCCACAGTCAGACTCCTAGTGCATTTGACCAGATTTTCAGTATATATTTCAGTATTCAGTTCAACATGTTATCTTCATAATTAGTACTTGATCCATTATGCTTTGTTCAACTTAGTATCTATATCCTGCATGCTCAGTACATTCCAAGTATTGACACATACTCTACGCTACATCCTTTCAACATGTAGGTTCATGTACTCATCATTTAGACCGCACTTAGATCGATTCTCAGTCTGCATTTGGCAGCTTCAATGGTGAGTCCTCATACTTCCAGGACAATAGACATGCCTTTATTTTAGTCTTTACTTTTAGTGTTCAGTCTTTGTTAGAGTTAGCTGGGGGCATGTCCCAACAACTCAACTCAGTTAGAGGCTTTTTAGAAATAGTAATAGAATCAACTCGAATTGTTTAGTTTGTCTTTTAGTTGTTATTAAACTCTTTGTATGGTTTATACCTTCAGATCAGTTAGGTTTTCCCATTTTTCAGCTATTTATTTATTTGTCTTCCGCATAGTTCATGTGTTATTCAATTATTCTTAGTATGCTTGATATATGCCAGACACAGGGTTAGCTTGGGGTCACTTGTGATCCTAGGTCCCGTGTTACGTCAAGGGGATAGCCTTACGGCGTGAGAGTAGTAATCTCCGTGGAAAACATGCTCAAGGCATCAACAACAACATTAACCTTACCTAGATGGTATAGAATACTCATATCATAATCTTTGAGTAGTTCTAGCCATCTCCTTTGTCAAAGATTTAGCTCCTTCCGACTGAAAACATATTGCAGACTCTTGTGGTTGGTGAACACGTCCACGTGAATGCCATAGAGATAGTGACGCCATACCTTGAGAGCAAAAACTACTGCTGCCAACTTAAGATCATGAGTCGGGCAGTTCTTTTCGTGAATCTTAAGCTGTATGGAGGAATAGGATATAACCTTACCATTATGTATCAACACACAACCAAGTCCCACTCTGGATGCATCGTAATAAACAACAAAGCTTTGTGAACCCTCTAGTAGTGTCAACACTGGATCAGTGGTTACCCGAGTTTTCAATTCCTGAAAGCTTTTCTCACAAGTTTCAGACCATTGAAACTTAGCTATTTTCTGAGTCAACTTATTCAAGGGGGAAAATAGATGAAAACCCCTTGACGAACCTTCTGTAGTAACCAACAAATCCCAAGAAACTCCCTATATCAATTGAAGACGTGGGTCTGGGCCAATTCTGCACTACTTCAATCTTCTTAGAGTCAACTCGAATTCCATCGCTAGACACTATATGACATAAGAATACAACAAACTCAAGCATGGACTCACACTGAGAATTTTTTTCATATAACTCTCGATCTTTGAGAGTTTGGAAGACTATTCTGAGATGACTAGTATGGTCCTTCTCACTCTTTAAATATAACAATATGTCATCAATAAATACGATAACGAAGATGTCGAGATACTACTTAAATACTATGTTCATAAGATCCATGAATGTTGCAGGAGAGTTAGTCAAACCAAAGGACATAACAAGGAACTAATAATGACTATAACAGGTCCAAAATTTTGTCTTTGGGTTGTCACTTTCTCTTACTTTCAACTGATGATAGCCAGATCTAAGGTCTATCTTAGAGAAACAAGTGACGCCCTGAAGTTTGTCAAAAATTTCATCAATTCTCGGAAGGGGATACTTATTCTTTATTGTGACATTGTTTAACTGTCGGTAATCAAAACACATTCTAAGAGAACCATCATTCTTTCTCATGAATAAGACCAAAGCGTAAGTGAGACACTTGGTCGGATGAAACCTTTATCAAGAAGATCTGTTAATTTATCTTTTAACTCTTTTAACTCAGCTGGAGCCATTCTATATGGCGGAATAGAAATAAGTTGAGTATCGAGAAAAATATCTATTCCCAAGTCTATTTCTCTCTTAGGAGAGACTCCAGGAAGATCATCTAAAAAAACCTCTGAAACTCACTCATAACTGGGACTGACTGAATTAGCGGTGTCTCAACACTAGAGTCATTAACTTGAACTAAGTGAAAGATGCACCCCTTAGAAACCAACTTTCTGGCCTTAAGGTATGAAATAAAATGACCTTTAGGCACTATTGAACTAATTCTGGACTCTAGATCTGGCTTATTAGGAAACTGAAACTTGACTACTCGAGTTCTGCAATCAAATGAGGCATAACAAGCATGAGGTCAGTCCATCCCTGGAATAACATCAAAGTCCACCATGTCTAGCTCAATTGAGTCAGCCATGGTATGCTTTTGATTGACAGAGATGGTACAATCATGATAGACTCTTTCTGCTAGAATAGACTCACCAACATGTGTGGATACATTGAAGGGCTCAAGAAGTGGTTCGAGGGAAATGCCAGACCTTATGGCTACATAAGGAGACAAAAGACAAACTTGCAGCTGGATCAAGTAAGGCATAAACATCAAAAGTAAGGACTTTAAGAATACCAATGACAACATCTGTATAGTTCTTCTGATCGCGATGACTAGATATAGCATACAGACGGTTCGTACCTCTGCATGTTTCTTAAGTAGCTCCTCTCTAGATATTTCTATCTGCTGGAGCTGCTGAAGAAGATTGGGCTCTATTATCCCCATTACCTTTCCTGTTCTTAGGGCATCCTCTCATAAAAATATCTGTCTGACCACACTTGAAACAATTATTGGAGCCATCACGATATTCTCCTTGATGTCTCCTACCACACTTAGCACAAGGTGGGCTCCGAAACCCCTAGGCCGCACTATCCTGAGACTGAGTACCCTGAGTTCTGAAACTCTGATTTCTACGATCATTCCTATTTCTTGGTGCAGGTGCACTAGCTGAAGATGGAGAAGGTCCAGATGACCTCTACTGAAAAGATGACTGATGCCCATTCCCGGTCTTTTGCTTGTCAGTCTCATTACTTGTTGTCTTGACCCTCTTGTTGCGAAACTCTTCTCTATCCTTTAAATTATTCTTCTCAACCTGTTGTACATGAATCATAAGCCTAGCTATGTCCATGTCCCCTATGAACATAACTCCTCTCCCCTCCTTATTAGATAAACGAGATAGCCCAGACACAAACAACTTCATTTTGCTTCTCATATCCACTACCATCTCCAGTGCATAGTAGGATAACTGAGTAAACTTGACACTGTCCTCTTACACACTCATCACTTCCTGTTTTAGATTTAGGAACTCTCTCACCTTAACTTCCTTTAGCTCTTGGGGAAAGAAATTCCCCAAGAAAGTATCCTTAAACATAGCCATGCGTAAGCACGAGTTAGAAGAAACTTTTATAGAGTTGAGCTCTATCGCACAAACAGGAGTAAGAATAAAGTGAAATATTCCTAAATGTCATAGCCTCCTAATTATAGATGTGGCGCGCTTCACACCGATAAGAATGACTCTATGGACACAACTTCATAGACACCCTAGGACTCTTAAACTCTGTTCTCTGATATCAAGTTTGTCACGCCTCGAACGTACACTCTAGACGTGGCCAGCATTAGAGAACCATTTTTGATCCCCAAGCGAACCCTTGGTGTGGCTGACTATTTTGCAGAAGACTTACTTAAGCATAAATAAGCATTAAAAACATAAATTCAACTAGAATGTCTAAAAATACTCATTTGCAATAATAATAATTTGAAAAACAATCTTTAAAGGAAATAAAGTACTGAGGAACTCCTAAACTCTAACTATCTATGAAGCCTCTATAGTTCAACATAGATGTTGGGACCCGTAACACCATAAAAGGACAAAACTGAAAGGAAAAATGTGAATCCTCTGGAATTCAAGGAGGCTCACCAAAGCTAACTGGAGTGTCAAGTGATCTCAAGGAAGCGCCTGTTGATGATCCTGAACACCTGTATCTGTATCATAAAAGATGCAGGTTGAATGACATTAGTACATTTGAATGTACGAGTATGTGATATAGTCGAGGGAAAATAACTAAAAGAAAGGACTGCAATATGTATAACATTAACTCAAATGAATGTAAAGAATTAAAGAAATGAAAGGACTGCAATATGTATAACTTTAACATAAGTAGTGATATATGAAAATACACTTTAACTCTATTGGGAGATTTTCTAACCGATAACCATCACTATGAGTTAAGTGATGATACAACATCTTGTCCATGCTGCCATAACTGTCCTATAACGTGCCAGGATATAGAACACCTTAACTAAGTGGTTCCACTAAGCTCTGCCTGAAGACACTAAGGATTCATCTAAAAAGTATGATCCTGTCTCCTTGTTGCAAGACATGGTTATGGGGGTTGTGAGTTGTCTGATTTCTCTCCGCTATCAGTGCTCAATAGTACTTCCAATAATATTTACTTTTCCCAAATACTTAGTGCCCTTATACTCTTTCTCAAACTGTTCTTTACTTCCTCAAAACTTAGGTTAAACAATGATGTTTTGTTTAAAATATTCTCAATAAGAATTCACTGAATACTCAAAATAGGGTTCATGCTGAAAAATAATCATGAACAATAAACTCAATAATCAAAATTCACATTGTATGACAATTCAATGATTTGGAATATGAATTCAATAATCAACTACTCAAGAATTCAGAACTCTATATCAATGTAACGACCCGTTAGATCGTTTTGAGTTGTAGAATTATTTTAACTCTTCTCGTAAAATTTAGATGAAAATTTTGAACTATTTATTTAACTATGGTTATTTAATGGATGGGTAATTTTAAATCATTAAAGTTTTAGTTAATTGTTAATGGGCTAAGTCCATAATATATTTAATATCTTATACCACTTGACCCCATATATTAGAATAAGTTATTGAGATTTAATACTTTCAGTTCATTTCTATTATTATTATTATTTTTAAATGAGAGAAGAGAAACCTAGCAGTACGTTTTGCCATTCACGCCGACCAGGAAAAACAAAAGAGACCTTTATGTAAAGGGTCAAATTTTCGGATCACTTCTGTGGGTGGCTCCTTTTGCATAATTTCAGCTCTCATCTCCATCAACCGTGTCCAAGCCTATTTCCTGCAAACATAACACATAAAACGTTATTTCTAACACAATATAGCCCTAGACACACACAACTTCTAAGTGAAATGTATCAAAAATACCACAAATTCATAGTATATCAACACCCTCAACTTAAACTTGTTGGTTGTCCTCAAGCAACACACTAAACTCTAAACAACACTTGTGTAGAAGCAAACATACAAACTCAAGCAATCACATGGCCATCTCAATCGCATCCCTCATTTAGTGCAAACCATTTCGTCTAGACTCAACAAGCTAACTCATGCGGATCAAGACATGGCATAGATCGACTAATAGACACCACAACATACACTTTTCACAATCGCCAAGATACCAACTTTCCAACAATGAAACTGGTGCCCTCACTTCAAACAAAATCCTTTTTCACACAATAGATATGAATTTTGAGTTTTAGGATTCATTCAACACTCACGCTCAGAAGTGACTTCAAGTACAGTTAGTGCTCAATACCATAGGCTTGCCCTTATTTTCACTGCATAGACTCTCTAAACTAGTCACTAGGATCACTATAGGACTTTCTTAGCTTGTACATAGGCTCAGAGTCATGTAGTATATATTTGGGTACTTTTTAGTGACTCTCCGCCCTCCTTGACATTACATTGGCTCTTTACCTCTTTTCTCAACCGATTCTTGACATCTTCTTATTTTCTTTTCTTTCCCTTGCCTTTCTTCAACAAAGATGTGACCTTTTGACTTTCTAGCTCATTTTTTTTCTTTTCACTTTTCTTCTTTTTCTTTCACTTCATTTTTCTTTATTACTTTCAACACCTTTGCCATTCATATTTTGAACAAGGTCGCATCTTTTTCTTTCCTTTTTCCTTTCTTCTACACAAAACTCTTTTCATACACTTTTTTCTTTTGTTTTAATTTTTCATAGCCACCCTCAACTTATTATTTTGCATGAGTTGAGGTGCACAATAACCGATGTCGGACTATGGCCAATATTAAGGTAACTTTTTGAATTAGCCATCCTCAAATTAGGCTTTTGGCCTAAGTCAAGGTTCACATGTCCAAGGAGGGATGATGAGTCCACAAATTGGACTCATTTAGGGCTTTATTTTAATAGAAATAGTGTCCTCAAATGCTTATTTAGTCCAAATATCTGATGAATACACTTATGTTTCAGGTAATCGAAGTGTTAGTGGAAGCATGGACACTTAGGTGCAAAAAGGAATAAAAAGGCTGAAAAGAACGAAGAAGCTGAAGCCTAAGCATCGCCAAGCATGCTTGGCGATTTGCCGAAGGGACGCACTCTGCCCTTTGTTCCAGTGTGCGAAGCCCTGAAGGAGAAGGATAAAAAAGGTGATGAAAGGAGTAGTCGGCGTTTAGCCGATCAGTTCCGCGAAGCAGAAGTATACCACCCAATGATCCAGAACGTACATATGTTGAAGGCAAAGCACAAACGACAATGAACTAGAAGAAGGGTGATTAACTGAGTCATTCGGCGTTCGCGATTAACCTCGCCGAGCGATCCGCCAACACTATTTTCTGAAGTCTATAAATAATAAACACTTTACTAGTTTTTGTGTGGAACATCTGAGTAAAAACATAATTGTAATTTTCACTTTAGCTTTGTTATTTTCTCTCAAGTTTGGAGAGGGTGTTTGGGAGACTTGAAGAGAGAAGGAGTTCATCTTTCCCAAATTGGAAGTAGGTCTTCTCCATTCTTCTTCCTTTGCTTATATTAAGGTTTAATTTCTTATACCCATTTGATTTCTCTATCATTTTAGGTATAATTTCTTATTTCTTGATGTGTGGCTAAAACATCTCATTCTTGGGGTGTGATTTAGCAAATATGTGTTGATATTATTGTTGGGTTTTGCTTGCTGATAGGTTATATGTATTTTAATGGTGATTTCACCTAGTGGTTGTGTTTTAATTTAATGGGTTTGTAGTTACAAATACAAAACCACCCAAGTGTTTTCGGCTTGCGAGAGAGAGAGGTCGCAAAACCAAGACCGCTAGATGGATGGCCTAAGGAGTGGGTCGACATGAGGTTCACCTCGAGAGGGTGAGCCCTAGTCCCATATCCTAACACTCAGCTCGAGAGAGTGAGTGGGGTAAGGCGTAGGCTGGCCTTCATGCGGCAAATGGGTGTCCGAGTGGAACCCATTTGAAACGGGGTAAGTTGCCCGAGAGGGAACTTATTTCCATCTAAAGCTTAGCCTAGTCACTATTATCTTGCAAATTTCCTATGGAAAGCATGTACCCAATGATTTATATCAATATATATTGCGGTCACACCCTAAGAACTTCTCCCCATACTTGAACTTTCTCTTTATTTTTGTTGTTTTAGCTATACTTGTGACAAACCTCCATTGATATTTGACACTTTGGTGTCACCCACTTGAATTTACTTTGTTTTTATTCGATAATTTCTCAAACTACAGCTAACTAGAACAAAATTCTAGCCTAACTACTATTTTCACTACCACTCCCTTAGGACACGATCCCAACCCTTGGTTGGGTTACTATATTATCGACGATCATAGACTTTCGAACTGTAGGTTAGTGTCGTTGGTCATGATAAGAATCAAAATGGCGCCGCTGTCGGGGAGTGGTGTCATATGAAGTTGTAGATTTCTAGAGTTTTTGTTCTTTTTATTGTAGTTTTTACTAATTTTACTTTTTCTTTTGTTTTTATTTGTTTATTGTTTGTGTATGCAGGTCCTCTGAGCATGATAGATGGAGTGGGTGGCAAGCTAGTTGAGGCAAATCAAGAAGTCGAGGGTGACTTCACACTAGCTACACTGGTATCTCAACTAAATGACTTGACCACTAAAATATCTGAGGTGGAAAACCAGTGCAAACGCCAAGGGAGTTACATACCTCCTCATGCGCGAAAGAAGTCTAGAGAAGATGAGAAAAGTCGTGTTGAGGACACCCTTCAAATCATTCTCCAAAAGATCACTGATCAAGATCGAGTGTTGGACGAAATGAGAGAGAATGTTGAAGTGTTGAATCAATTGATTGGATCTCATTCTAGATCAATCCAGCACATCAGATCACTCGTGTTGTTTGCAATGCCTCAGCTCCATCCAAATAATATATTGGGGTTACCTAGTGACACTTGGCCTAGCTCCAATAACAAAGAGTTAGGTAGGACCTACGTGGAGCCACGACGTTAAATATGGTGCTTCTTGGGAGGCAACCCAAGGTCATAAATGTAGGATTTTTCTTTTATAAATAATAGTGTGTTGTTTGTACAGATTGAGGAAGGAAAGTGCTTGAAAAGATGTATGGTGGCGAGCAACAGGTCCTTTTGGCGGATCGTCGAAAAGATTGGCATACCCAATCATTCTCGACGTTTGAATCAATACACCTCAAAGGTTGAGTCTGTAAAACTTGGCGAAGTGAGAATTTCGTCGGCGTATCGCCAACCCAGTAGGCGATCTCGACGAAGACCGCCGATGTGATGCCCACATGAACTGAAAATCCTGATATATTTGGCGAGGTAATTAGACATTCGGCGCTTCGCTGAATGATTGGGCGAATTCGACTAACATCGCTGAATAAGCAGAAGGTGGACGTCACTAGCCACAGGTTTAAAAGATCCATTTCATTCACTTTCTTTCACTTTGTCCCTTTTCACAAACTCACACTCGCACTCTAGTAGTTATATTTCTTGCACTTCTAGAGTATTTTAAGTGTCGGATTATGCTCGAATTTGGATCGTATTGCCTCCTAGCACGTCAGTACTATCTAAATCGGCACTAAAATGGCTAGACCAAAAGTCACAGGGAGAAATGATCCATCTTGGCACATAAGAGCACGAGAGTTTAAAAAAGATGAAAAGAAAGCAGAGCTAGCCAGACAAAGGAAATATACCAAGGAAGCCAGGGCGAAGAGACAAATTCCCATCGACCCTAATGTGCCTCCATAGGCTCGAAGTTTAGTTAATGCAATACAGGCCTTCAGAGAAGCTCATGAGATAGATCAGATGATTGCAGCTAATCTTCCTGTAGAGGCCAAGGGAAAGGCAAACAATTAGGACCAAAACAATAGTACTCCGGGGACCATTGTTTTACTTCAGGGAGATGCATCGGGCACTGATTCCATGACAGATAGAGAGACCGCATAGATAGGACCCTTATTTACCTCTCTCCTTGTGTTATCTTTCTTCAACTCTGGATACTGTTATTATTTGAATTTGAGGACAAACGCTCTTATTTGTGGTGGGGTGAGGCCCACCTTGTTTTGCTTCTTTCGGATACTTGTGTTTTGGTGTACAGTTGGGTTGTTTGTTTTTAATTGTGTTTTTAAAACTGTTTTGCGATTGTTTGAGCTTATGGCTCTCTTTTGGGTTTAATTGAAAAATAATTTTGACCCTTCCAAAAAATTTTAATTTTTCAAAAAATTTCACAGCCCCTTCTGTTGAAAGTGGCTGTTCTTGTACAAATTCAAGTCTCGATTTCGATCAATACCGATGACTTGAATAGTGCTCTCAATCGAATAAACATGAATGTGCGGCTACGACGAGAACTAATTAGGTTGCATAGACAATATGTGAATTTTTTGCATCTCGTTGTGATTAGCCATTTCTCTAATTGATTCTCTTGTAATAGCCGTTGCACACTAGCGAAAGTGTGTAGTCTTGCTTGACTTAAGTGTCAATGCCTTGTGTGATGAGCTTACTTTGAACCTTGCATGAATAAACCTAGAATTTGTCCCATTAGACTGATTGATTTAGTAAGGTGTGCTCTTGAGATGATCTTAGGCAAATTTTGAAGAGTGTGAGCCAATTTGACATATACCTCTTTTGTGGCCTACCCGTGAGTGTGTGAAACTCTCTTGAACACCCTTTGAGCCTTACCTTTCTTTGAAAGAACCTTGATGAACCCTAGACCTTACTTGATCCACTACCTATAATCCTCTTAATTTGTGGTTTAGTGAATAGCCAACTTAGGCCAAAAGACTAAGTTGGGGATGTGGTAAAAAAAGAAAAGGAGAAGTCAAGAAGTGCAAGAAAAGTCTCCCTTAACCCATGGTGTTGCGGAAAAATGGAAACCCTCCATATAAAAAAAAAGAAAAGAAAAAAGAGAAAAGAATGAAAAAGAAAAGTTGTGGAATAAAAGTACAAAAGAAATTGGGTTTCCAAGTAATCCACGGAGGTGAATAAAAAGATGACTTAGAAGCGCTAGAAAAAGAATTGAGAAAGGAAAAGAAGGGGATGCCTTGAGATTACCACATCTCATGAGGAAAAAAGTCACTGAGCCTAAATGACCATACCTTTGAACTCAGCCCTATTACAAGCCTTATAAAGACCTTTTTCATCTTGAGTGAGCCGAACCGAAGATCGATTGGAAAATACGAGCAAGCCTATAGGTGAAAACATGCACTGTGTTCCTCTTTTTGAGTGTGAGTGTTGCATCTGATTTCTGATCTTGAATTGATTAACCTCTACGTGTGAATATGGAATCATTATTTATGTGAGGGCATTTAGATACTTTTTGTTCAGCTTGAACTTGCACAAGTAGAAAGTATTGCGACCATGAGAATCTTTGGTAATGGTGTGTCACAACTTGAATCTTTGAGTACACAATTGATCTTTGCATGAGTAATTTGAGTCTTGTTGTGTATGTTCATGATTTAGTCTTGTGTAGCACTATTTGAGACATCCTATTTGAACTGCTGAGCTTGAGTTTTACTTGAGGACAAGCAAAAGTTTCAGTTGGGGTGTTGATGAGTAAACAAATTGGACTCATTTAGGGCTTTATTTTAATAGAAATAGTGTCCTCAAATGCTTATTTAGTCTAAATATCTAATGAAAACACTTAAGTTTCAGGTATTCGAAGTGTTAGTGGAAGCATGGACACTTAGGCGCAAAAAGGAACAAAAATACTGAAAAGAACGAAGAAGCTGAAGCCTAAGCATCGCCAAGCATGCTTGGCGATTCGCTGAAGGGACACACTCCATCATATGTTCCAGTACGCGAAGCTCTGAAGGAAAAGGATCAAAAAGGCGATGAAAGGAGCAGTTGGCGTTTCACTGATCAATTCTGTGAAGCAGAAGCATACCGCCCAATGATCCAAAATGTACAGATGCTGAAGGCAAAGCACAAACGTCGATGTAATAAAAGAAGGGTGAATCGCTGAGTCATTCGGCGTTCGCGACTAACCTCGTCGAGCGATCCGCCAGCACTATTTTCTGAAGTCTATAAATACTAAAATCTTTACTAGTTTTTGTGTAGAACATCAGAGTAAAAGCATAATTGTAATTTTCACTTTAGCTTTGTTATTTTCTCTCAAGTTTGGAGAGGGTTTTTGGGAGACTTGAAGAGAGAAGGAGTTCATCTTCCCCAAATTGGAAGTGGGTCTTCTCCATTCTTCTTCCTTTGCTTATATTAAGGTTTAATTTCTTATGCCCATTTGATTTCTCTATTATTTTAGGTATAATTTCTTATTTCTTCATGTGTGGCTAAAAACCCCATTCTTGGGGTGGGATTTAGCAAATATGTGTTGATATTATTGTTGGGTTTTGCTTGCTGATAGGTTAGATGTATTTTAATGGTGATTTCACCTAGTGATTGTGGTTTAATTTAATGGGTTTGTAGTTGCAAATACAAAACCACCCATGTGTTTTTGACTTACTCGCAAGAGAGGTCGCGAAACCAAGACCGCTAGACTGATGGCCTAAGGAGTGGGTCGACATGAGGTTCACCCCGAGAGGGTGAGCCCTAGTCCCGTATCCTAACACTCAGCTCGAGAAAGTTTGGTACGAGTCCATAACGATCAAAGTCGAAGCGTGCTGCCTATGGTATGTCTGCCTAAAGATTGGCATGTTGCAAAACTTGCTGGTGGTAAACCTACTAGTCTATTGGACCTTACTGGGGGTTATTTATACGATGAGTGGGGTAAGGCGTAGGCTGGCCTTCATGAGGCAAATGGGTGTCCGAGAGGAACCCATTTGAAACGGGGTAAGTTTCCTGAGAGGGAACTTATTTCCATCTAAAGATTAGCCTAGTCACTATTATCTTGCAAATTTCTTATCGAAAGCATGTACCCAACGATTTATATCAATATATATTGCGGTCACACCCCAAGAACTTCTCCCCATACTTAAATTTTCTCTTTATTTTTGTTGTTTTACCTATACTTGTGACAAAGCCCCATTGATATTTGACACTTTGGTGTCACCCACGTGAATTTACTTTGTTTTCATTCGATAATTTCTCAAACTACAGCTAACTAGAACAAAATTCTAGCCTAACTACTATTTTCACTACCACTCCCCTGGGACACGACCCCAACCCTTGGTTGGATTACTATATTATCGACAATCGTAGACACTCGAACCGTAGGTTAGTGTCGTTGGTCATGATAAGCATCAAGAGACCAGGGCCAAGACAGTTATATTAGGGAAGGTGAGTTAGGTGTATTGAAAGAAGTGGTCTATTTTAGGCTCAAACATTTGGATCAAGGGGAACATTTATTTCATTTGTTTGGATCATTTTAGGCAATAGTGGACTTATTTGAGCAAGGGCCTATGATCATTTCCTAGCTTCTAGCCTAGATTATCTTAGTAGGACCAGTGGGGCAAGTTCTAGATTGGCACACACTGTATGAACATTCAGACTTTTCTCACACACACTTGGCACATTGTTTCATTATCAAATTATTAGATTATCCAGTTCAAGTTGTAGCTTAAGTCATGAGGTCAAACCGGTTCCTTATCATGCCATATTAAGATCCAACACATTTAACTCATCAAGCCTATAAATCTAGCACATTTCAAAGTTTTGGACGGGTATCAATTTCATGCTTTTCATTTTTCTACTTACTTCTACATATACAATCCTAAACATGCCGGTTCAACATAAAAGTAAACAGTCCTTTGGGGGGATAGAACACAGGAAAGAAAACCCCAAAGGAGGATTATGAGTTGGGTTACTTAGACTTCACCCTAACACTTCAATCCGTTTACCCCACCCTAACAAAATAAGGTGCAATTTCCCTTAATTCACAAAAAGCAAAAATAAAGCGTAGGGTGAAGGTGAAGCAAACCTGTGGCGCAAATGCACCAAAGACCTCTCAAGAAGCAGGTGGGTCAGGTTTCCTAGATCCTGCTGGATCAATAGTCGGGACGCCATCAGTAGCGCCCACATCAACAAAAGTAGCACCCTCAGTAGTGCTCACACTCCCAAATGGGCAAATACATATCTCTCAGGCCCGCTGCTGTCTCTTCTCCTCATCCAGTAACGACATTCTCGTGGACTCATCTAATTGTTGACACTCCTTCTTCCTTAATCTTTGAACCTTAGCATCATTAGAAGTACGATCGGAGCGGTGACGCTTCCCAACAGCACAAGAAGAATCTAGTGGTGGTATATCATTACTGAATAAGGCTGTCAGCACCACATAATCCTCCACCGCTGTAGCGGAAGACTCTAGATCAGTCTCTGGGGGGGCTAGGAGTGCAGCAACATCAGCACGGAGGCTAGCCAACTCCTGTTGGAAAGTGGTCACATTAATGGTCGGGGCTAGCGGCCCCTCCAGGACTCTCATCTCAAAGGCATCCAGGCGCTTATAAACAACCTCAATCTTCTGGTCTATCATGTGCTCCATCCTCACCTCGGACTCCGTGATAAAGCGCTGCATCCATGGCTTCATATGCTCAAACAGAGTGACCATTTGTGCCTCCAGCTTCTGGACTGGGGCTATAGGAATGGCAGTGGACCCTGAAGAGGGAGTGACTCTGGATTAGCTAGGGGCCTGATTGGTGGCCGGAGACGGTGGAGCCTGAGTGTCTGATGTAGGGGCCAGAATGGTGGTGTCATCAGCCTGCATCTGCTCAACATCTGCAGTAAGATCCTCACCCAACGACGGTACCTCAACTTGTGTCTCCATACGAGGTGCAGTTAAGTTGGCATCATCCCGAATGAGGCCAATGTCTAGGGTCTTGGTCGCAGTGAGCAACAGGTCACAATGCCAAACAGGGACAGAAGTATCCCTGCAGAGCTGGAAGATGAGGCATGAGAAGGGCAGAGTGGTGGCGGCCTTAAGGGCCCTCTCATGGATCTCCGTAACCAGGATGCGGTCAAAGTCAACCTCCAAACCTGCTATAAGGGGTGCAATCATCTCGGCCCGGTCCCATGTGACCACATTGTCCGCCTGAGTCGGGGACAGTCGATTCTGGACCAACAACAAGAAGAATTTTGTAGTGAAACTCAGTGTAGCCTTCTTGATACCCAGGCTAGGAGTCCGAACCCACTCAGCATTTTCCCATCATCAACAATGTGACGGGTTAACCACATCAAAAAAGTCTCCTTCGGCTCGGTATTTTGCTAAAATGCCCCACTTTGAATGATGCCCAACCTGCAGTCGTACTCAGTCATTTTTATTGGTAAAGTGTTGGTTGGGTCATAGATGAATCGGCCGATCGTTGCCTCGGAGATGTCAAATGTGAAACCTCGTACTAGTGTTGTCGCAAGTTGAGGCTGAGCCGTAGGCTTGTCCTGTTTGTTGATGGAGTTCCTGACAGTGGCAGCATACGAGGCATAAAACTCCTGGACTGTCTCCTCGCTATATGTCCCTGGGCTATGTGACATCCAGTCATATATGTTTTCTGCAGATTTTGCCTTTAGTCCTTGCACACGTAGCAACCATTAGGAATTTCTTTTTACATTTTCTGGAAACTTTTTACACACGGACCCTAATTTATATCTATCCAACACCAACATCGAAAGAAAACTACTATATCGAAAAGAAAAGCCTATATTTGGCTAGATTGTACATCTTGGGTTGCCTCCCAAGCAGCGCTTGATTTAACGTCGCGACACGATGCAAATCCCTTGATTACTCAGACTTCAACAAGATAGTAGGCCTCAATTACTTCTTGCACACTCTCTGATTTCCCCATGTAGACCTTGATCCTCTGCCCGTTCACTTTGAACCTTGTTCCCTCCTTGTTCTCGAGCTTGACCGCTCCATGTGGAAATACTTGTGTTACTTTGAATGGCCCGGTTTACTTGGACTTGAGCTTGCCAGGAAACAAGCGCAACCTTGAGTTGAATAAAAGCACCAGATCACCCAGAACAAATTCACGCTTCTCAATATTTTTATCATGATACTTCTTCATTTTATCTTTGTACAAGACTGGACTTTCATACTCTTTTAGGCAAAACTCATCAATCTCATTCATGTCATTCAGTCTTTGACTCGATGCGACGCCCCAATCCAAATTCAACTTTATCAACGCCCACGTTGCTTTATGCTCTACCTCTATAGGCAAATGGCATGACTTCCCATATACAAGTTGGTAGGGGGACATGCCTATGGGAGTCTTGAATGCGGTGCGATAGGCCCTTAGAGCATCATCAAGCCTTCTTGATCAATCAGTTCGGTTGGCGTTCACAGTCTTTGCAAGGATTTGCTTTATCTCTCTATTTGACACCTCAACTTGCCCACTAGACTGCGGATGGTAATGAGTAGCTACATTGTGACGAACTCCATATTTCTCTAGCAACGCCTTGAACAACTTATTACAAAAGTGAGAACCTCCATCGCTGATAATCTCCCTAGGTGTACCAAATCTGGAGAAGGTACTCTGTTTTAGGAATGCGGTGACACTCTTACCCTCATTGTTTGAAAGAGCAATTGCTTCCACCCATTTCGATACATAGTCAACCGCAACAAGAATATACTTTATCCCATGTGAACTTACAAATGGACCCATGAAGTCAAGACCCCAGACATCAAATAACTCAATCACCAATATTGGATTCATAGGTAGATCATGCTTCTTTGAAATTCCTCCTCTTTGGCAACGATCACAAGACTTGGCGAAATCATGAGCATCTTGGTGGATGGTAGGCCAGTAATACCCATACTGCAAGATTTTATGAGCAGTCTGAATAACACTATGGTGCCAACCAACAGGCGATGAATGACACGCCTCTAGTATACTCATCATCTTAACCTCGGGCACACAACGGTGAATAATCCCATCAATAGTAAATAGGATCTAAATTTTTCAAATGCGAAAACCACAACAAGGAGTTCCTGTTCAGTCACAGTATAATTCTATTGGGCCACATTCAGAGCTTTGCTGGCATAGTAAATCGGATGAAGAATCTTTTCTTGCCTCTGGCCCAATACTACTCCAAGCGCCACCCCACTAGCATCACACATAAGTTCAAACGGTTGTCCCCAATCTGGTGAAATAATGATAGGTGCAAAAGTTAACTTGGCCTTCAACTCTCCAAATGCTTTCAGACAAGCATCATCAAAATAGAACTTAGACTCCTTTTCGAGCAATTTTCACAATGGGTATGCAATTTTTGAGAAATCTTTTATGAACCTCCGGTAGAACCCTACATGCCCAAGAAGACTCCTAACACCCTTCACAGAGATGGGTGGTGGAAGTTTTTCTATTACCTCAACTTTGGCTCTATCAACCTCAATACCTTTCTCAGAAATGCAATGACCCAGAACTATCCCTTCTTTCACCATGAAGTTGCACTTTTCCCAATTGAGCATAAGATTGCACTCTTCACATTGTTTCAGTACCTCTGCTAGATGTATCAGACAACCATCAAATGAGTCACCAACCACAGAAAAATCATCCATAAATACCTAAATTGTGTCATCCATCATATCTGAAAAGATCGACATCATACATCACTGGAAAGTTGCTGGAGCATTACATAACCTGATGGCATTCTTTTGAAGGTGAAAGTCCCATAAGGGCAAGTGAATGTAGTCTTCTCTTGGTCTTCCAAAGCTATGGAGATTTGATTTTAGCCTGAGTACCCATCTAGAAAACAATACCAGCCCTTACCAGTAAGACGATCCAACATCTGATCCATGAACGACATTGAGAAGTGATATTTTTCTGTCCATGCATTTAGTTTGCGGTAGTCCATGCACACTCTCCAACTAGTCACCAGCCTTATTGGAATAAGCTCATTCTTAGCGTTTGGAACCACGGTGATTCCCCCTTTCTTGGGCATACACGGAACATGACACACCCAACTACTATTAGCAATTGGATAAATGACTTCATCATCCAACCATTTAATGATATTCTTTTTCACAACCTCTTGCATAGGGGGATTTAATCTTCTTTGGTGCTCAATACTAGGTTTACTATCCGGCATGAGTTGGATTTTGTGAGAACAAATGCCTAGAGGGATTCCAATAATGTCCGCAATAGTCCACCCAATAGCCCTTTTGAACCTCTTCCATACAGAAACCAAGGCCTCAACATGGTCCACACTCAAATCTGCAGCAACGATTACCGGTAAAGTGCTATCCTTTTCGAAGAAAACATACCTCAAGTGGGGTGGTAGAGCCTTGAGTTCCAGTTTTGGAGGCTCATCTACAGACTATTTTGCCGGCGGTGAATCACGATTCTTCATATCTAACTCCAATCTTTTTGGTTTGGAATGAAATTCGAACCTATCAAGTGCGATAACTAACTCATTATAGTCTTCAATCCCATCACTTTCAAAGTTCATTATTACTGCTGCTAGTGTATCAACACCCAACCTCTCTTCAATAGACACTTCAGAATCCTGCTCCACAATATGATTTACCATAGAAACCGTTTTCATATCACTTTCCTGCTTCATAGACCTACAAATGTTAAAACTAACCTCCTCATTGTTCAAACGGAACTTCATTAACCCTCTATCCATATCGACTAAGGCACACCCAGTAGCAAGGAATGGTCTCCCTAAGATGATGGGGACCTCAAAATCAACCTAACAATCAAGCATCACAAAGTCTGCTGGAAAGATGAATGACTCCACTTTCACAAGAACATCTTGGAGCACTCCAATAGGTCTCTTAACAGTTCGGTCAGCCACAAGTAAACGCATCGATGTCAATTTTGGAGCCCCTAACCCAACTTCTTATAAATGGACAGCGGCATCAAGTTAATGCTGGCACCTAAATCACACAAAGCTTTCGCAAAGTGCATAACCTCAATGGTGCAAGGGATAGTGAAAGCTCCAGGATCCTCTTTCTTTTGCACAAGTGATCTAGTAGCAATGGCGCTGCAATGTTGCATTTTATCATCATTCTCAAAACTCACAACCCTTTTTATGGTCACCAAATCCTTTATAAATTTTGCATACCCAGGCATTTGCTCCAAGGCTTCTATCAATGGAACATTGATGGAAAGCTGCTTCATAATAGTTATGAACCTATGGTATTTTCCTTCTTCGGTCTTATTCACCAATCTCTGTGGGAACGGAGGCGGCGGTCGAGGCATAGGAACAACCATTTGAGTCACCCCAGCTTCCTTTCAGCATTATCTTTTGGGCCTTCAGTAACCTTAATCTCATCTTCATCATTCTCTACCACTTTCTCAACCTCAGACAGCATGGGTGGATCAATGGTCTACTTTCCTCCGCGAGTAGTGACTGCCATAGAATGCCCATCATTTTTTGGATTTTGGATGGTTTTGCTAGGAAGTGTGCCAGCTGACGTGGATTTGCATTAGCGGACAGCTGATTAAACTGCTGCTCAAGTTGCTTGATCGACACTGCATGGGCATCAACATTTTGACCAATTCCAGATAAGTCATTTCGCATCTCTTTTACATTCTCATCAGTTGCATCAAACCTCTTTATCATCTTTTGCATTATATCCTCAATGTGTGACATACTACCACCACCCTCTCTATTACCAGATTCCCTATTACCAGGTGGAACATAAGGACCAGCCTTGTCATTCCTGTTGCCATAGTTGTTTCGATTGTAGTTGTTGTCGCGGTTGGAGTTCCCATCCTAGACATAATTACCCTCATAGTTGTAGTTTCCATAGTTTCGACCTTGGTTTCCTTGAACTTGGCGCCAATTATCCCAGTTGGAACCTCATGTGTTGGGTCAGAAACCCCCCATCTAACATTAACCAAATATGTATCCTCCTCATAGTAACATTCCTCAACTGGTGATGGTGGAGTTCTAGTTAGGTAATTTATCGCATTTACCTTCTCATCATCAACAGTCACATGCTTTAATACCAAGCCCAGTTCTGTTCTCATTTCAGTCATCTCTTCACGAATATCATCATTGGATTGACTAGGTGCATCTTGAACTGCAAATGTACTTCTACCAGTGTCTGGCTTTCTAGTGCTCCATGCTTTATTATTTCGGGAAAGCTTCTCTAGTTTCTCAACGATCTCCTCAAATGCATACTCACCATATGATCCTCCAACAATAGTAACCAGGACAACCTTTCCATTGTCATCCTGACCTCCTTCAGTGAATCATAATCTATGCGGTGATTCGGAACACTTCTTATGAATGAAGTGAACCTATCCCAAGCAGACTCTCCAGGTAGTGCTACGAAATTGTCCAATTTGTCCGTGTGATTCAGCTTCTTGGACAACGGGAAATACTTTGCCATGAACATCATATGCAATTGGTCCTATGTATGAATCGAATTATATTGAAGCTCAGAAAACCACACCGCAGCATCACCAGTCAATGATAGAAGGAAGACTCTCAAACCTATGACATTCATATCCAACTCTGGTCATCCCACACAACTCTTGTAGACACTTTTCAATTTAACCATCTGACCATGCGGATCTTCCGAAGCTAGACAAGAAAACAACCATCTTGCTGTAAGCATTTGCATCAGACTGCTGGCCACCACAAATGTATGCCCTGGAGGTAGAGGAGGGAGAACAATAGGTGCTTTTGATTCAATGGTATTGAAGTTGACCCTTTATTTATCACGCAACCTCGGTTATGGCGGATTCTGTACCCTGAATGCATCTCCGAGTAGATTACCACCACGAACCTAAGCATTCTCATTACCAACTCCAGGAGGTTGCAAGTCGACTCCATCATAATTCTCCTCTTTGATTTGATTATTATGGACCCCTTGATTTTCCATCTTTCTCAAAGTCTTGCTTAGTTCAGGATCGTAGGGGGTCAATGGTTCGCCTCGACTCCGTGTACTTGGCATACACTAGAGTAGAAAACTGTGGAAAATAAAAACAAAAGAAAATGTAAATTTAGGAAATACTTGACTAAAGTTCAATAATGTAGTTAAACATAATCTAAAAGATTTATTCCCCGGCAGTGGTGCCAAAATTTGATACGCTCAAATTACACCTCCTTACAGAAGTATAAGCGATCGTTCTCAAATAAAGAACCCAACTTGTAGGTTGGGGTCGATCCCACGAGGAATATGGTTCAGACTGAAACTTAACTCACTATTATATCCATTTAGTCAAATTATTTCTGAGACAAGTAAATGAGGGGGGGGGGGGGGTTGTAAGTAAGTCACAAATTGTTGATTTAGTAACAAGTAAGCAAGATTCCACTTTTAGTTATAAAGTAACAAATTAAAT
>JAJOOR010027984.1:0-18932 GCA_036250505.1 Solanum acaule | reverse complement strand
TATGACCCTCCAAAGTAGACCCTCGAAAAAGGCTTCACTTGGAAATTTCGGATTTTGATACGGTTGCTCTAAAATTTGGGTTAGACCCATTTCCCACTCAATTTGACCCCCTAAACAAGAATATGAAGTCAGATTTTTGAAAAACAAAACGGATCTTTTTATATACAACTAAACAAGTTTCCGGTAACTTCCGAAGCACATTTTTAAGAACTTTTTGGGTCAAATTCAAATATAATCATTTCATTAAGTTTTAGAATCCAAACTCACATGTGAGGCTCTAGTTTCACTCTATCATTTTCCGGGTCGTTACAATATCGCTACTAGAAACCTAACCTCTAGCTATGGGAGAGCTTTCATTTTAATATCCTCTCGGTGCTAAGCATAAATCCCACATAATAGTCTTCAATCTTAACTTATCTTATTATCCATGGAAGGGAACATCAAGTAGCCAATCCAAGATAAAGTCATATTATCATCCATGGAAAGGTACAATTAAACAACCAATCCAAGATACATTCATAGTATGATCCATGGAAAGGTACAATTAAGTAACCAATCCAATCTAGAAACATCATAGGATATCTCCTTAGCCTATGCGAGAGAAAACCTTTCAGTGTCCATGATCTTTTTATAATAGTTTTAAGGCCCATATTCATTTACTTCATGCTAGAGATACCCAAATACTGATGGAAACAATTTTTAAAGCATGATCTATAATCATTGATGGCATATCCGGATACCATACTAATCAAGACCTAATTTAAGAAAATAGCCTAAAAAGCATTGACGGCAAATCTAGATGTCATTCATGTCATGTGGCCATGCTTCATAGAACATATTATATATAAGCATACTTAGGTCATAAACATTTCTTTCATAAAAACATGAATAATTTCATAAAACATATTCATAGCTTCAAGCTTCTTCATAAATTCATGTAAATTAGGGTTCATAGATCAATGCATGGGTTAACATGGAATTGGTTTGAAAGCATGTAGTTAAGTCCAAGTCATTAAAATAAGATCGTAATAAAGCAATTGAATCCATACAATGGAACCCATAAGGAATCGAGTGAAAATCTAATCAAATCTTGGAAAATTGAATTGGAGAATTTGAAGAAACTTTGGGGACTCAATGGGTGAATGGAACTCATTGATGAACTCCCTACATACCTTGATTTAAGCCTTCAGAAATGATGAAGGAAGGAGACGTGAACTTGAAGAACCTTAGCTTCTTCTTCTTCATTCATCTAGAAGATTTTTAGACAAGATGAATTTGGTCAAGTTTAGGGATTTAGAAGAATGAATTGAATTGGGTGATTTTGGGGGTAAAAGTATTTATATAGGGAATATAGTAGAAGGTAAAACGACATCGTATTGAGTTAAAACAATTGGGAAAATACTAAAACGTCCCTTAGTTAAAACTTCCAAAATGCCTCTTTCGAAGGGCTTCATGGACCGTCTATATCATGATGGCCCCTCAAGTGGGTCGTGAAGATGCCCTATCCAATAGGGGTTCACTAAAATGGACATAACTTTTTACTCTAGGCTTCAAATTAGGCAACCTTGGTGGCGTTGGAAAGAGGACTCAAATATCTTTAATTTGATAAGCCATGGGCCACCTAATTCATTTTGTGCTGAAAGATATGATCGTTGAAGTTGATCAAAAATTCTAAGTCTGACAGGTCTCCTACACGAACGAATTCATGGTCTGTGTGAAGCTTCACTGACCATTTAGACGTCTGTGGTACTTCTAAAGTTGTAACATCTTAGTATTTGAAAGAGCTTAAAATAGAAAGAACTAAATTGGAAATAGCAAAATCTAAAATTTTGCAAGTTAAGCTTAAGATGTGAGTTTTTGGTCAACTTCAAATGGCCATAACTTTCAGTACATAATTAGTTATGTGGCCCATAAGATATAAAATGAAATGTCTTGGAATCCTCTTTCCAACGCCATCGAGTTTGCTAATGTTCGAGCTCGTATGAGGGAGATATGACTATTTGAATTAATGTAGTTCAGTTAAAGAAAGTTACTCGGATTTAAGAGGGGTATTTTGGTTTTTTCATTACCCAATCAGGTTAATTCATTTTTAGTAATTAATTAGGGGTCTAAACTGATTGGTTCAGTTTTCCCAAACTAATAAATGATTAGGGTTTTTAGAAGAGTTCAAGAAGAGCAGAAAAGAAGAAAGCTCAAGGCATTCTTAGAGTTTTCTTGTGAATCGAGGATCGTTTCGCCAAGGGTTTGATCTCTAAGAGGTATGTGAGTTCTCATAGTGTTGGGTTTGTTCACCCACATGCCAATCATGTTACTTTCAGCGAGATTTCATTCCTAAAATTAAAGATTTAGAGTTTTTATGAGTTTTCTTGAAATTCCTACTGTAATCTTGATTGTTGGAATTTTGATGAGTTCCTTCATTTGAAATTTGATGTTTTAGGAGTTTTTTTGACTAGATCCTTGTTTTCTTTGGTTGGGTATTTGAATATAAGTAATTGGGGAAGAAACCATTCAATTCTAGGTGAATTGGGGTGATAAAACGAGTAAGAAAAGTTATCGGGGTTTTCTGAGCAAGGGCTGACGTGCTGCCCCACCAATGCGCCAGCAGAGGGGCTCTATAGTTTGGGGCCTGACGCCCTATGCTAGATAGTGCACCCCAACTTCTGCTTTATAGTTCAAGTGTTGGCACCCTGCGCCACTCAGTGTGCTAAGGTCGCCTGCCCCCACCATTTCTTCATCGTTAGTCCGTCTGAGTTCTTTCAAAGGGTACCTTTAATCCCTATTGATTCTAAACAATCTAAACTACTTCTAAATATCTAGAAATCATTCATACACATGAATCGTAACCTTGAATCCATAAATTTAAATTCAATGTAGAGCTAAGAGTCAAGTCTTGAGAATTCTTTCGAGTCTTTTAAGAAGTCTTTTGCAAACCTTCTAAAACTTGTTTGAAGACTTGAGCATTGAGTTTGAGAAAGAGTAGACCTAAGTCCATTTTCTTTAAAATGATAGATGGGAACTAAGCATTCCCAAGAGTAAATGTTTTCACATTTTAAGCAATAGAGGAAACACTGATTTCCTAAAGGAGTTCATGAGCAGTTTTCAATATTATCTCTTTTTAGAGAAATATTTTTGAGTAATAATCTCAAACCATAGAAGAGGAAATGTTTTCTTTAAAACATATGAGCTGAGTATATTTTGGGAGTAGTATTGAGCACTGATATGCGGGAGAGTTCATACAACTCACAGCCCCCATAAACCATGTAGCCAATATGGGTAGAAAGGGTCATACTTCTTAGATGATTTCTTATTGCTTTTAAGCATATCTCAGTGGATCCACTTAGTTGAGGAGTTCTATACTCCGACAAGGTATAGGACAGTTCTAGCAGCATGGGCGAGACGATGTGTCATCACATAGCTCATAGTGACGATAGTCAGTTAGAGAATCTCCCAAACAAAGTCTATTTTTGTATTTTTACATACAATTGATATATTATTGTATTTTTCAATACATTGAGTTTTTATCTACTGTTTTAAATACTTTACATAAAGTGCATCTTTATTGTTGTTTTATTACTACATTGAGTTGAGTAGAGCCGAGGTGAGTATGTTTCATTCAGTTTTAGTTCAAGCTTATGTCTTGTTTAGATTTCCCCTCGCATGCTCGTACATTCCATGTACTGGCACCATTTGGCTTGTATCTTTTATGATGCAGATAAAGGTAACTAGGATCAGCATCAGGCGTTTCATTGATCTAGTTGAGCTTAAGAGTTATTGGTGAGCCTCTTTTCTTCCGAAGGATCCCTTGTTTACTTTCAAACATTTCATTTTGTTAGTAGGATGTCGTGGGGCTTGTCCAGACGATCATCTCGATTAGTAAAGGCTTCATAGATAGATAGACATTAGTTCATGAGTCTTGTTCATTTCAGTTGTTTTGTTCTAGACTTGAGTTGCCCTTGACGCCAGTTTGAATGTTTATTCTAAATATTCTGAGTTTAATTTTAAGACTCTTGAGATAAAGCTTTCATTTGAGTTTATTGTATTACGAGTAAGTCTTTCGCTAAGTGTTAAGCCATGATAAGGGTTCTCTTGGGGCCATCAATGTTTCTTGAGTACCGGCCACTCCCAGGGTGTAGGCTCGGGGCATGACAAACTTGGTATTTGAGCACAAATTTTAAGAGTCCTAGGGTGTGTATGAAGCCATGTCTGTAAAGTCCTGGTTATCGGTGTGAAGTGCACCATATCTATAATTAGGAGGCTATAATATTTAGGAACTATCTCACTTCTTTCATACTTTTTTTGTGCGATAGAGTTTTTCTCTATAAAAGTTTCTTTCTAATTCATGCTTGTGCGTATCTTTCACATTATCCCTCCACAAAGAGCTGTCAGAGGTCGTCCCGCTAGGAGAAATGTTGAACCATAGGATCAAGGGGTCCCCAATGCACCAGAAGTGCAACCCCAAGGAGAGGTCACTAATGTTGAGTTTCGGGAAGCTATCCGAATGTTGATTCAAGTTGTGACCAATCAAGTTGGGCAACAGAGAGGGGTTCGATAGGATGTAGCTGATACATCTAGGATCTGTGAGTTCTTAAGGATGAATCCTCTAGACTTCACTGGTTCAAATGTCATTGAGGATTCGATAAACTTTGTGGAAGAACTTCAGAAGGTTTTATAGATTATGCACATTGCTGATGATGAGAGAGTGAAACTAGATGCATATCAATGGAAGGGTGTGGCTAAAATCTGGTTCGACCAATGGAAGAAGAATAGAGTTGAGGGTGTACCAATTTTGAGTTGGGTTGTGTTTGAGGAGGCCTTCTTAGGGCGTTTCTTTCCTCGAGAACTGGGAGAGACCAAGGTAAGGTAATTCCTCACTCTTAAGTAGGAATCTATGAGCGTTCATGAGTATTGCCTTAAGTTCACCCAACTATTTCGTTATGCTCTAGAGATGGTTGCTGACATGAGGAGCAATATGAGTCTGTTTGTTGCTGGGTTATCTCGTCTTTCAAGTAAGTAAGGCAAGGTAGCTATGCTGACAGGAGATATGGACATAGCAAGGCTGATGATCCATGTACAACAGGTTGAGGAAGATAAGTTGAGGGATGGAGAATAGTTTCGAAGTAAGAAGGCTAAGACATCGGGAAATGAGTCCGGGCAACAAAAGAGCATCGCGAACTAAACTTCTCGCCAAAACAACCAACATGGACTTGGTTCATCATCTGCTAGTGCACCTACACCAATGAACAAAGGTGAGTTCAAGAATCAGAATTCACAAAAATTTAGAGCTAGACCTGCACAGTCTCAAGGTAGTGTGGCACAATGAGGTAATCGGACTCCTACATGTGCTAAGTTCGGTAGGAACCACACATAAGTGTGTCATGATGGCTCCACTGTTTGCTTCAAGTGTGGTCAGAATGGTCACTTTATGAAAGAGTGCCCTACGAACAGGCAATGTAATGGAAATGGGGGCAATAGAGTCCAATCTTCTTCAGCGGCCGTACCAAACGGAGCTGCACCTAGAGGAGCTACTTCTGGGATAGGCGGAGGAGCAAACCATGTGTATGTTATCACTAGTCGCCAAGAGTAAGATAATTCGCCAGATGTTGTCACTGGTATGATCAAAGCCTTTAATTATGATTTGTATGCTTTGCTAGATCCAGGAGTAAGTCTATCTGTTGTGATTCCCTATATTGCTATGAATTTTGATGTTCTTCTCGAGCAACTTCTTGAGCCCTTCAGTGTTTCTACACCTATTGGTGAGTCTATTCTAGCTGAGAGAATCTATCTTGATTATACCATTTCCATCAATCACAAGAGCACTATGGCTGACTTAGTCAAATTAGACATGGTAGATTTTGATGTTATTCTAGGTATGGAATGGCTTCATGCCTGCTATGCCTCAGTGGATTGTAGAACTCGAGTGGTTAAGTTCCAGTTTCCTAATAATCTAGCTTTAGAGTGGAGAAGTAGTTCAGCAGTGCCTAAGGGTTATTTTATTTCGTGCCTTAAGGCGAGAAAGTTAGTTTCCAAGGGGTGTATCTATCACTTAGTGCGAGTTAATGACTCTAATGTTGAGACACCACATATCCAGTCAGTTCTAGTAGTAAGTGAGTTTCCAGATGATCTTCTCGGAGTCCCTCCTGATAGATAAATAGACTTCAATATAGATATTCTTCCTGATACTCATCCTGTCTCTATTCCGCCATATAGAATTGCTCCATCAGAATTGAAAGAGTTAAAAGAGCAGTTGAAAGATCTCCTTGAAATATGTTTTATTTCGCCGTGTCTCACCTTGGGGGTGCTCCGGTCTTATTTGTGAGGAAGAAAGATGGTTCACTTAGGATGTGTATTGATTACCACTAATTGAACAAAGTTACTATTAAGAATAAGTTTTGACTTACGATATTTGATGATCTATTTGATCAACTTCATGGTGCCACTTATTTTTCTAAGATAGACCTCAGATCAGGCTATCATCAGTTGAGAGTAAGAGAAAGTGATATTCCTAAGACAACTTTCAGGACCCGTTGTGGTCATTATGAGTTTCTGGTCATGTCGTTTGGTTTGACTAATGCTCCTGCAGCGTTCATGGACCTTATGAATAGAGTGTTTAAGCCTTATCTTGATATGTTTGTTATCGTCTTCATTAACAACATACTTATATATTCAAGGAATAAGGAAGATCATGCTAGTCATCTCAGTTTAGTTCTCCAAACCCTCAAGGATAGAGAGTTGTATGCTAAATTCTCTAGGTGTGAGTTTTGTCTTGAGTCGGTGGCATTCTTAGGCCACATTGTTTTCGGAGATAAAATTCGAGTTGATACTCAAAAAATAGTGGTAGTGTAGAACTGGCCTAAACCCACATCTCCAACTGATATTAGGAGTTTCTTGGGGTTGGCTGGAGATTATAAAAGGTTCGTCGAGGGGTTCTCATCTATTTCATCCCCTTTGACTAAGTTGACTCAGAAAAAAATAGAGTTTCAATGGTCTAAAGCTTGTGTGAAAAGCTTTCAGGAATTGAAAACTAGGTTGACTACTACCCCAAGGTTCACCTTACCAGAAGGTACGCAACATTTTATCGTGTATTTAGATGCGTCCAGAGTTAGACTGGGTTGTGTGTTAATGCAGAATGGCAAGGTTATAGCTTATGCCTCTAGACAACTTAAGATTCACGAGAAAAACTACCCAACCTATGATCTAGAGTTGGTTGCTGTAGTGTTAGATTTGAAAATATGGCGTCACTATCTTTATGGTGTTCATGTAGATGTGTTCACCGATCATAAGAGTCTTTAGTATGTATTCAGTCAGAATGAGATCAATCTCAGATAGAAGAGGTGGTTAGAGTTACCCAAGGATTATGATTTGAATATTCTTTACCACCCAGGTAAGGCTAATGTAGTTGCTGATGCTTTGAGCAGGTTGTCTATGGGTAGTATCGTCCATATTGAGGAAGAAAAAAAAGAATTAGCCAAGGATGTGGACAAACTTTCACGTTTGGGAGTCCGATTGTTGGATTCCAATGAAGGTGGAGTAGTGGTGATGAATGGGGCTGAATCATCGTTCATGTTTGAACTGAAAGAGAAACAAGACCAAGACCCTAATTTTCTTGAACTGAAGGCAAATGTTCATATGCAAAAAGTGATGGCTTTTGAACAAGGGGGAGATGGTGTATTGAGGTATCAAGGTAGGTTGTGTGTACCAAGGGTGGATGAACTCCAAGAGACGATTATGATGGAAGCTCATAGCTCAAGATATTATATCCATTCAGGTTCCACAAAGATGTATCGTGACTTGAGATAAGTCTATTGGTGGAGTAGTATAAAGAAATATATTACTGAGTTCATTGCTAAGTGCCCAAATTGTCAACAAGTTAAGGTAGAGCATCAAACACCTGGTGGTATGGCTCAAAATATAGAGATTCCGAAATGGAAGTGGGAGATGATCAATATGGATTTTATTACTCGTTTGCCGCGGTCTCGCAGGCAACATAACTCCATTTAGGTGATTGTAGATCGAATGATTAAATCAACCCACTTTTTTCTGGTAAAGACTACTCATTCAGCACAGGATTATGATAAGTTATATCTTCAAGAGGTAGTTAGACTTCATGGAGTTCCAAATTCGACTATTTCAGATAGAGGTGCACAATTTACTACACAATTCTGGAAGTCTTTCCAAAAAGGTTTGGGTTCGAAGGTGAACCTGAGTACTGCTTTCCATCCTCAGGCTGATGGTCAAGCAGAGCACACCATTCATACTTTAGAAGATGCGTTGAGGGCTTGTGAGATTGATATCAAAGGTAATTGGGATGATCACCTACCTATCATTGAGTTTGCTTATAACAATAGTTACCACTCTAGCATCCAAATGGCCCCGTATGAGGCTCTTTATGAGCGAAGATATAGATCTCCTATTGGATGGTTTGAGGTTGGTGAAGCTGGGTTGATAGGACCAGACTTAGTTCATAAAGCTATGGAGAAAGTGAAAGTTATTCAAGAAAGGTTGAAAACAGCGCAGAGTCGTCAGAAATCCTACATTGATGTTAGGAGAAGAGACTTAGAGTTTGAAGTAGATGATTGGGTACACTTGAAGGTTTCACCCATGAAGGGTGTCATGAAATTTGGTAAGAAGGGGAAGCTTAGTCCTCGGTATATTGGTCCTTACAGGATATCAAAGAGGATTGGCAAAGTAGCTTATGAGTTGGAGCTACCGCAAGAGTTGGCAGCAGTTCATCCAGTATTTCACATTTCAATGTTGAAAAAGTGTATAGTCGATCCTTCACTTATTATACCTACCACAGATATTGGTATTCAGGATTGTTTATTTTATGAGGAGGTTCTCGTTCAGATTCTAAATCGTCAGGTTCGCAAGTTGAGAACCAAGGAGGTAGCATCCTTCAAGGTCCTGTGGAGGAATCACTTTATTGAGGAAGCTACATGGGAGGCTGAGGAAGATAAGAAGAAGAAATACCCACATCTCTTTGAGTCTGGATAAATTCTAGATCAAGGTACTAATTCTCGCATTAGTACTTTTTAATTGATATACCGAATGTGTAAGATTTGCATGTTGGGTGTTTGAGCTGGGTGTTAGATGTTACAACCCTTAGTCTACTTAGAGTAATCTCATTCGAGGACGAATGTTCCCAAGGATGGATATTGTAACACCTCGGTATTTGAAAGAGCTAAAAATAGAGCGAACTAAATTGGAAATAGCAAAATCTAAAATTTTGCAAGTTAAACTTAAGATGTGAGTTTTTAGTCAACTTCAAATGGCCATAACTTTTAGTACAGAATGATTTAGGTGGCTCATATAAATTAAATGAAAGGTCTTAGAATCCTCTTTCCAACGCCACCAAGTTTTCTAATTTTTGAGCTCGTATAAGGGAGATATGACTGTTTGAAGTCAGGCTGTTCAATTAAGAAAAGTTACCCGAATTTAAGAGGGGTATTTTGGTCTTTTCCTTACCCAATCATGTTAATTCATTTTTAGTAATTAATTAGGGGTCTAAACTGATTTGGTTCAGTATTCCCAAACCAATATATGCTTAGGGTTTTTGAGAAGATTCAAGAAGAGGAGAAAAGGAGAAAGGTCAAGGCGTTCTTGGAGTTTTCTTGCGAATCGAGGATCGTTTCGCCAAGGGTTTGATACTTAAGAGGTATGTGAGTTCACATAATGCTGGGTTCGTTCACCCACGCGCCAATCATGTTATTTTTAGAGAGATTTCATTTTTAAAGTAAAAGATTTAAAGTTCTTATAAGTTTTCTTGATATTTCTATCGTAATCTTGATTGTTGGAGTTTTGATGACTTCTTTTAGTTGAAAGTTGATGTTTTGGGAGTTGTTTTGAGTAGATCCTTGGTTACTTTGGTTGGGTATTTGAATCTAAGTGATTGTGGATGAAACCATTTGATTTTAGGTGAATTGGGGTGAGAAAACGAGTAAGAAAAGTTGTCGGGGTTTTCTGGGCAAGGGCTGGCGTGCTGCCCCACCGATGAACCATAAGAGGGGCTCTGTAGTTTAGGGCCTGGCGCCCTACGCCAGACAATGCGCCCCAACTGCTGCTTTTTAGTTCAAGGGCTGGCGCCTTGAGCCACTCATTGCGCCAGGGTCGCCTACCCCCACCATTTCTTCATCGTTTAGTCCTTCTGAGTTCTTTCAAATGGTACCTTTACTCCCTATTGGTTATAAACACTCTAAACTACTTCTAAACATCTAGAAATAATTCATATATATGAATCATAACCTTGAATCCTTAAATTCAAATTCAAGGTAGAGCTAAGAGTCAAGTCTTGAGAGTTCTTTCGAGTCTTTTAAGAAGTCTTTGCAAACATTCTAAAACTCAGCATTGAGTTTGATAAAGAGGAGAACTAAGTCCATTTTCTTTAAAATGATATATGGAAACTAAGTATTCCAAAGAGTAAATGTTTTCACATTTTAAGCAAGAGAGGAAACACTGATTTCCCCAAAAGAGTTCATGAGCAGTTTTCAATATTATCTCTTTTTAGATAAAGCATTTTTAGTAATAATCTCAAACCATAGAAAGAGGAAATGATTTATTTAAAACATAATGAGCTGAGTATATTTTGGGAGTAGTATTGAGCACCGATATGGGGGAGAGTTCATACAACTCACAGCCCCAATAAAAATGGTAACCAACGTGGGTAGAACGGGTCATACTTTTTATATGATTCCTTATTGATTTTAAACATATCTTAGTGGATCCACTTAATTGAGGAGTTCTATACCCTGGACAGGTATATGACAGTTCTGCCAGCGTGGGCGAGGCGTTGTATCGTCGCATAGCTAATAGTGATGGTTGTCGATTAGAGAATCTCTATAATAGAGTTTATTTTTGTATTTTTACACACAACTAAGATATTATTGTATTTTTCAATACATTGAGTTGTTATCTACTGTTTTAAAAGCTTTATATAAACTGCATCTTTATTGTTGTTTTATTACTGCATTGAGTTGAGTATCCTTCAGTTGAGTAGAGCCGAGGTGAGTATGTTTCTTTTCAGTTCCAATTCAAGCTTATGTCTTGTTTAGATTTCCCATTGCATGCTCGTACATTCCATGTATTGGCGCCATTTGGCCTGCATCTTTTATGATGCAGATAGAGGTAACTAGGATCAGCATCCAGCACTTTGTTAATCTAGTTGAGCTTCAGAGTTATTGGTGAGCCTCCTTGCTTCTTAATGATCCCTTTTTTACTTTTAGTCATTTCATTTTGTTAGTAGGATGTCATGGGTCTTGTCCCTACGTCCATCTCAATTAGTAAAGGCTTCATAGATAGATAGAAATTAGTTCATGAGTCTTGTTCATTTCAGTTGTTTTGTTCTATACTTGAGTTTCCATTGAGACAAGTTTGAATGTTTATTCTAAATATTTTGAGTTTGCTTTTGAGACTCTTGAGTTAAAGCTTTCATTTGTGTTTATTGTATTATGAGTAAGTCTTCCGCTAAGATTTAAGCCAGGCCAAGGGTTCGCTTGGGGCCAACAATGATTCTCGAATGCCAGTCACGCCTAGGGTATAGGCTTGGGGCATGACAAAAGTGGCTTTGGATGACACCCTACTGACTGGGTGACTTGTACAACCTATTTGATGTGCCGTCAAGATCACCACGGGGCATCTCTGGGTACTGTTAGGGCGACCCCTGCCTCAGGCAGGTTCTGGAAATTGTTCATGAGCCTTTTGACGGACCGTGGTCCCCTACACAGCCCGTCTAGGACTCCGTGAACGGTCCACAATCCATTTTTGGTTTATGACTTACCCGTTTGACCCTTTCTAGCCTTTTTTCGACTCCAAGATGTTACAGAAAATTGCATCACGTTTATAAATTATTTTACTATTTAATCACTATATATGTCTTAATCATTTTATTTAGTCATATCACAATTTCCAGGTTTGCAGAGACTGACAAATATGACTTCCATACTTCTATATCTATTACAATAAAGGCCTTCTCATCTTTTGCACTACTCATAGGATCTCTCCCTCTCATAACTTAAGGCATTCTTTCTTCCTTACACTATTCATACAACCTTGAGATCTAATCTTATCTACTCAAGCTACTATCGCTTCTATTCGAATCTCGTACTGTTAATTCATTTTTAGAAGCTAAGTCCGTTTCTAAATCTAGAATAACACATAAATTCATTCTCGTAATACCAGAGATATGTAGACGACTTAAGGCCAAAGTCTCGGCCACCCCTTCTTTTTTCACAATTACTTATGGTTTCATTTGATCTCACTAACATCTTTCTGTTAGTCGGACAAAATTGCCTACTTAGTCAATGGCATTACCTACCAGTTCATTCTTCATTATCGAGCAAAGAGGGGCAGTTGTTGACACCCAATTTTGACCGACCTATAAGTCTTTCCGAATCATTTTTTGATTAAATATGTATTTTAAAACCTCTTTCTTTATTATATGTTTAAAATTAGCTTTAATTATTATCTAACTAATCATATACTTTAGTGTTCATAATTTACAAAAAAAAAATTATTATTTTATCATTAGTGTTGTTGTTGTTGTTGTTGTTGTTGTTGTTATTATTATTATTATTATTATTATTAATAATAATAATAATAATAATAATTTTTATTATATTATATTTATCGATTGCTAAATTTGAAATAATTAATTTACTTGTCTATTTAACATCTATAATATTTAAGTGTATTTATCTTATATGAAAATTATTTACTATGTGTAGTATAACCATTGATTGGATAATAATTTATTAATCTTTCCTCCAAATCATTTAAATTGTACCCCTTTATTCAATCTATTCAATTTGTAGCCTTTTCTACTCAATTTTATCTCAATTCTAGCCCATTTTGAACCAATTAATTCAATCCAAATCTCAAGATCTCATCTTTAATCCCAACCATCTGTTCCATTCTTTTAAATCTCGACCTCACATCTCATATTTGTAACACCCCAGAAAATTTTTCGAACCAAGACTCGAACCGTTCTTCATAGTGAGTGAGATTTTACCAAGGAATTTAAAATTTCTTGAGTGTTAAGGTCACTAGATGTGTAGTACCTTGAGTTTCAAAAAGAATTAAATTGGAAATAGCAAAATCTGAAATTTTGCAAGTTATGTTTAAGTATGAGTTTTGGGTCGACTTCAAACGACCATAACTCCTAGCTCAGGATGAGTTAGGTGTAATACCAGATACCGTAGGAAATACCTTTGAATTATATTTCCAAAACCGCCGAGTTTGCTAAGTTTATAGGTCGGATGAGTGAGATATGGCCTTTTGAAGTTAGGTTGTCTAGTTAGGGAAAGGCAAAACCGGGTTTTAGAGGGGTATTTTGATCTTTTCCTTACCAAAACAGATTTAATTCGTTTTTAGTAATATTTTACGGGTCTAATCTGATTAGATTCAGTTTTATAATCATAAAATTAGCCTAGGGTTTTAGTTGAGAGTCGAAGAAGAGAAAAGAAGAGAAAAGAGGAGAAAAGAGGAGAGGATCAAGCGTTCGTTGAGATTCTTGCGTCTTGTTGAAGATTTTCGCCATGATTTTAATCCCTAAGAAGTATGTAAGCTTCCATAGTGTTGGGTTCTTTCACCCACACACCAATCATGATTTATTCAGCGTAATTTCGTTCTTGAAATTTAAAGATTAGAGTTCTTGATAAGTGTTCTTGGAGTTTCATTAAGTTTTGATATAAGATTCTGCTTGGGTCAAGTTTAAACGACCATATCTCTTAGAATATTAAGAGTTACGTGAGCCATAACCTATCCCATTAAAGGTAATTGAATCTACTTTCCAACCCCACCAATCTCACATCAATCCAATATCTGACTAAAAAGTTATGACTATTTTAGTAACCTATACAGTGCTGTTACGAATTAGCCGATGGGAAAATATTGAAAATATTCGTTTTTGTCTTTTTTACATCCGATAAAAACCATCAATGAATTTCTTGACTAATAAAAGGCTCAAAAAAATCAGATTTTCATCTTCACTCATGAAAATCATAATTCTTGGCCATGGAGATTTCAGGAAACTAATTCAAGAATTTCAAAAAAAGGTTTTCTTGATTTTTACCTTCAAACTAGGGTTTCAAGGCTTCTAATCAAGTTCTTCTTCAAGATTCTTCAAGAATCTTGTTCTTCTAGGTATGTAAGGCTATCATAGTGTTGTACTAGTTCGTCCTCACGCCCTACATCTACTTTCAAATCAGAAAAAAAGTAATATAGGATACTTTCCCTAGATTTGAGTATTCTTGAGATATGTTGATTTTGAGTTCTTGAATTAGTGTTTCTTTTAAAAGTTCTATTCCTAATTATCGAGTAGCTATATTATTATTGAGATCCTTCATATCATGAATCATAACTCTTGAATTCATAATTCAAATTCAAGAGAGAGTTAAGAGTAGAGTTCAAGGAAGCCTTTGAGTTCAATTGTGAATCCTTTGAGATCCATCATCAATTTGAGTTAAGATTTGAGTAAGTAAGTAAGAGAATGAGAAGATTCATATGCATGAGTTCCATGTAGTTATGTAGACCTTTGAGTCGAGTCGTTCATGCCCATAATTCCGCATGAACTCCATAAATTGAGTATCATTGAGATGAGTAGTATCTTCAAGTTTTAAGTCTTGAGTATTGAGTTCATAATACCCTTTGAGATTATATTCCTAATCATGGGAATATAACATGCTACCCATGAAGTCCTTGAGTTGGGTTATTCATGTCAATAATTCCGCATGAACCCTATGAGTCAAGCAATCTTGAAACGAGAAGTATATTCGAGACCTTGAGTTCAGTAGTTCATGCTCATAAATTTCGTATGAACCCTCTGAGTTGAGCATTCTTGAAGTGAGTAGTACTGTTGAAGTTCTTGAGTTCCAAGTATTGAATTCTATCTATGGTTATTGAAAACCTTGCATTGAGTCGTTCACGTCCATAATTACTTTGTTTTAAGACTTAAGTTTTGAGTTAAGCAAAGAGTAAAGAGTTGAAGTTCATTTCTTCAAAAGTATATGGGGACTATGTATTCCCAAAAGATTTAAAATGTTTTCACATTTAAATAATAATAGAAACTGAGATTTCCAAAGAGCTTTCGGGCTAGATTTTTAGAAAAGAGTAATAGCTTTCTAAAAGAAGCAAGCAGGGAAACTGAGATTTCCAAGATAGCCTTTGAGCTAAGTTTTTGAGCAATTATCTCAAATCAGCAGAAAGAAGTATGTTTTTAAAACATAAGAGCTAGTATATTTTAGGAGTAGTATTGAGCACCGATATGGGGGAGAGTTCAGACAACTCACAGCCTCCATAAACCATATAGCCACCATGGATAGAAAAGGGTCATACTTTTTAGATGAACCTTTTTCGAAATAGACTAGTGGATCCATTAGGCAGTTCAGGTCCTATACCTTTGGCCGGGTATAGGATGCGCTGGCAGCGTGAGGAAGATCGTTGTATCATCACAATAGCTCTTATGTGATGGTTGTCGGTTAGAGAAACTCCCAAAGAAGTTATTGTATTTTTATATACATCAGTTTATTGCATTTTTACATACATTTCAAAGTTATGTTGTATCCTTGCATACACACAGAGTTTTCAGCATGTTTTTAAACAGTTTGTCTCTTTATATTGCACTTATTTTAAATTGCTTTATATTGAAATGAGTGCAGTTATATTGAGTTGAGTATACAGAGTTGAGTACCCAGAGTCGAATAACATATCTTTGAGTTGAGTATCTTATCCTTGAGTACTTCTTAGTTGAGTAAGTTTGAGTAGTTTTGAGTAGTTTGGAGTATTCCTTGAGTTGAGTAAGATTTGAAAAGAGTTAAGTATGTTTCATTTTTATCAAGTTTCAAGCTTATGTTTATGGTTTAGAATTCCCCTTACATGCTCGTACATTCCACGTACTGAACCATTCGGCCTGCATCTTCTCATGATGCAGACACATGTATTGATCAGGATCGTCAATAGGAGCTTCGTTGATACATTTGGGAGTTCGAGTTAGCTATGGTGAGCCTCCTTGTTTTCGGAGGATTTCATTTACTTTTCAGTTTAGTCAGGATGTTGTGGGTCTTGTCCCGACTTCCATCTTTATCAGTTAGAGGCTTCATAGATAGTCAGTATAGTTGAGAAGTCTGTATTATTCATTTATTTTATTAAATGTTTTATAGACTTAAGTTGCCTATTTTATGGCAAGTTGAATAATTTATATTCGGAGTTTTCTTTTGAGTTAAAGCTTTCTACTTAAGTTTAATGAACTTTTATTTCAGTTTTTAAGCTTTGTATGTTTGAATCAGTTTTCTGCTTGTAGTCAGCCAGGATGAGGGTTCGCTTGGGGACCAGCAATGGTCTTCGAGTGCCAGCCATGTCCAGGGTGTAGGCTCGGGTCGTGGCAATCTTCATCCAACAGCTAAGATTGTGTCTCCTACCACTTTCCTATATAAATATCCTAACACCCTAACCCTATTTTCATTTTTTCTCCTCGTTCTCTTTGAAAGCGTCAGGCGCCGCTCTCCTATCTCCTAACTTCGTCCATCGTCGGTGAAGACCACCAACGAAACCCCCGTTCTACCCTCACTTGCAGGGACAACCACCAAGCGAGCCCCTCTCCTCTTTTCTTTCCTCATGACGCTTCTCCAACCACCCGTGAATAGAAGCCACTTCAATACCCAAACTAGTCACCCCTGTTCTCTCATTTCTCTTTCCTTCTTCCTCTCTTCTCATCTCTGCTAGCATGTGAGGAGTCGCACCATGCAACCTCAATCCGTCTCCTTCTCTTCTTCTCATTGATTCCGACCAAAAATTCTGGCAAGACAGCCACCGTGAAAAGCCATTTGGCTTCGACGAGTCAAGAAAACCATCATCCTTCCCCCGACAAGATTGCCAAGAATGACAATAAGAGCATTGTTTCTCCGCTGCTCCGACCAGCGAGACCCGTCAGAGCCTTAAGGTTTTGAGGGCTATTGAAGTCGGATCTTAACAGATTTGTCCAGGTTTATTTTTTTAGATTATCTTATCTTATCTTTTAAACAAATTTGTTAAATTGCCTTATATTTTATAGTATAGTAGTTATGATTGAATTAATATGTTATATGGAATTCAATAATGATCATGAAATCTCTTTTTAGCATGATTTCCTTATGATTTTGAGTTCCTAAACTTCTGCATTTTCTGCCTTCTGTGTGCCTATTTTTGTTTGAATGTAATCTACCCCTTTTGTAAATGAGTATTAGTACGCCCTTGAGTTTTTCTTTAAGAACACTGATGAGTTGTGGTTTCTTGATTCAATTGTAGCAAGTCTTAATATGTGAATTTAATTTATTTGCTTAATGAATTGATTGATTATTATGAAAATCTCCATGATTCATGCTTCTTTCCATTATTGTTCACATAATCGATTTATACACCTCAATATTTATCTATCCTTGATAAACTTTGACATTCTTCTCCTTGATAGACTCTATTTTATTCTTCAACTTTTCTTTCTTTTAGTTAGTGTGGACAACTTTGATTTAATTGTTCTTGGCATACTTTTGCTAATTATGGTAAGTAAATATACATATGTGACCTTCAAATATGGTAGTTTCTAAATCATGTTATTTTGGACTGAAGTCATTGACTGTATTAACATGGCTCCTTCAAAATTAGAAGATCATTCATGATTCTTTCCTTTGATCTATTTATTATTATATATTCATCTGTGGTTATCTCTAATTGTCAATTGACTATTTTCCTTATTAAATCACACTATTTTAATACCTTGATTATGGTAAAAATCCATGAGTTGATGTTTCCTATTACTCTTTTTTGGAAAAACTTTGACGTACTATCATATTTGATTAACCGGATTTTTTAAACTCGCATGGTTATGATAATATTATTGATTAAATACCAAGAATGTGGGTCTAATTGACTAGAATAATTTTCTTTCCTTTTCTCTATTTTTGTACTTATTGATGTATCCTCTATATTTTACTATAAAACTAATACTCTTTCCATTATGTCCACACGCTTAAATAAGCACAACACTCTCATACACTCTCCAATGCAATAATATTCTCACGTACTACCTTATAAGTTTTTGGTGTTCTTGTGGCTGCACGAAGTTTGGACTTCGGTTCTTACATCAAGTTTGTGTGCTTATTTGAATGTTGCTTAACCAGTTTATGATCTTTGCTAGAATTATAATATATGCAATGTTCAAGGTAGTTACTTCATTATCTATTTTGTTATCTTGTCTTACTCTATTGTCCTTATAAACGTACTTTTTTAATAGTACATTTATTACTTTAGTATTTTATTTCAAGATACTAAGAACAAACATATTCTCAACCCTTTGAATATTCTTTGCACGTACACTATAATGCAACGGCGTTGCTTGGAATTAAATCATGGCAAGTGAAGAAGTCAACGTGAGAAGCCGAGCTAAAGTGGAACCGTTGTCACTCCAAAAGGGGTATCAGGTATAATTTTGGAAATATTGAAAAATAGATTAACTATAGTTAACTTCTTGTATGAACCACACATATAGCTTTACAAAAATAAGGCAACTCGTTATTCCATTCTATTTTGATTTTATATCACCCTTTTAAAAGTCTTAAAAACTTGACAATGTTTATTATTATGTTAACTTATCAACATACTTTCATACAATATTAATATAAAAAGAATATACTTATATTTTAACTTCACATGATTTTTTAAATATCAAAATATTTTATTTAGTACTCTTGAATAATTTTTAAAAAATATTGTTTTCGTCTTTTCTTAAGGCATTTAAGAGAGCCGATCATAAAAAAATTGAATAGAGGGAGTTACATCTTATTGGGCCCATTTTAGCCTTGTCATATTTTGATCTCTCTCTCTCTCTCTCTAGCAACTTAACTTTATATGTTGTTGATATATTTAAATTTCAATTTGCATGATATATTTAAATTCTTTTGATACGGAAGCAA
>JAJOOR010027983.1:0-22588 GCA_036250505.1 Solanum acaule | reverse complement strand
AACTTCTTTTCCTGTCACTTCTTTTGCAAATTTACTAGTGTTCCATTCTTCTGAAATGAACAAGCTTCTTAAATTGGCCTTTTGTGTATACATGCTATGCAAGGTCAAGAAAGCAGTAGCAAATCTAGTCTTGCCAGGTTTCACCAATTTTTTTGTTTTGTGAATCTCCTCATCATATTCAATAATAAAGGCCTTTGAACAATGTAGGAATGTACCCTAACTGCCTTAGTGAAAACATCTGTGAAGGGTCTTTCCTTGAAAATGTCCCCAAAGATCAAATTTATGCAATGGACCGCACATGGAGTCCAATATATGTGTGGGAACACTCCTTTCAACATATCACCCGCTTTAACATTTTCAGTTGCATTATCTGCAACAACTTGAACAACATTTTCTGCTTCTTCTCTATTGTGTTCTGAAATAAGGAGAACATTTTGATTGAATCAGTAGACGAGTCACTTGCATCAATGGATTCAAGAAATAAGCTTCCTTTTGGAGAATTTAGCAACACATTGATGATCATTTTTCCCGTTCTTGCCGTCCAATTATCCATCATAATGGAACATCCAAACTTGTTCCATTCTACTCTATGTTCTTCCACAATTTTTTGTGTCTCTTCCATTTCTTTGGCTAGACAACTGGCACTAACTTCGTGATAAGTGGGAGGCTTCATTCCAGGACCATATTGCCTACAGCATTGAAGGGGAGCCCTACATCATACACCCACCGTGAAAAGGCTGCAACTGCGCGTTCCCTTAAAATTCCCTTGGCAACATCCTGCAAACTTCTTTTACCATTTTTCCCTGCATCATCTCCTGGCTTTTGTGGAAAATAACAATCTAAAGGACCTTTTCTACTGGTTGATCCGCAACTTGAAGAGATTGTTGCATTTATTGCTCGTTTTTGTGACTTTGTGTGAAGTGATAAATCAACAACTTCACTTTCCTCCATTTCTTCGTCGTCATCGTCATCAAGATTCGTCACATCCGGTTGATGTAACATTTGACGTTTTAGATCCTTTTTTCCCTCAACATAATTTCTAATTTCTTCCCTCACAACATCCGGGCATTTTGAACACCGTACGACATTCTTAGAAGTACCCATAAGATGTTCCTTGTGACGAAAGATTCCACCTTTAGATTGCTTGTTACAAAACACACATTCAATTGTAGATCGATCGGTCTCACTAACTTTTTTTCCATATTTCCAGGCTGGATCACTCATTATTTTTTATCTTTTTGTTAAGTTTGAAGAAAAAACAAATATTATATTCTAATCACTGTAGCAATGTATAATAATCAGACTCACTGTTAAGAAAAAAATTAGCAAGAAGTCCATTTTAAAAAAAATAAAAATCACTGCAGCAATAGATTATATTGTTAAGAAATAGATCAACAATATAATCAGTTAATAAATGATTCACTTTTGATATAGAGCAGAAACAGAGCAGCAAAACAGAGCGAAAAAGAAGAAGAAGGAGAAGGAGAAGTCTAAGTCAGCCAGAAAACAGAGCAAAAAAAAAGAGTATAAAAAAAGAATAGAAAATCCTAGGTCCATGGAAAAGCAGAAGAAAAAAGATGTAGAAGAAGAAAGAACAAAGAAGAAGAAGAAGAAGAAAGAAAGAGAAATTACGTGAGGAAGAATGCGTGAAAACCCTAGAGGAGTAGTCAAACTAAACTGGGTCCCTTGAAATAAAAGGACAGTGCTTTTTTTTTTTTACTTTTAATTGATCTTTTAAGACCTAAAAAAACTAAGCGTCGCTTCTTGGGCTTCGGCCCGCTTCCTCGCTTCATCCTTTGAAGCGGTCGCTTCTTTTCAGCCTCATCGCTTCTAGTCTGTAAAGCGTAGAAGGTTCGCATCGCTTCGCTTCATCGCTTTAAGCGATGAAGCGCTCACTTTCCTGAACACTGAGCCAACCATTTATGGATATCTCTGTACCACGGTGGTATCCGAACCAACCGTTAGTATATATCATGCGTGATATTCGAGCCAACTATAGGGATATCATGTACCATGCATGGTACTCGAGTCAACCATCAAACACACATCACAATCACAACCACAATGAGTAACAGTCACACTTGTACACCCAAGTAAACACATTCATTGCATGTGATTGCCAACATTTAATGTTTCAATTCATATTTTTTCCTCCCTAATCATATATCATGCATATAATACTAATTAAGTAGTTGACAAGCATATATAACATAAACGAGAAAACAAACAACCATCATCTACCTCAAATCAAGCCTTGGAAGCTCTTTTGAGCCTGAATCTAAGACTTGTGATGAATTCTAGTTTGTTCTTGGTGTAAAACAATACAAAATACACAATCAATAAATAAGGGCCTAAAAAAACCCGAATTATAATCATATCCTAACACTCATATCATTTCCATGATAAACGCTACCCAAAGGTCTTTCCACCATTAATTCAAGTCAAACTCTGCTCTAAGGTTACCCAATAAGGATCTTAAGGCCTCAAAATCATAATACCAAAGTAGGGAAAGTAATTAACTTACCTTTATTGATGAAATTAATGGAAATAGGTTGAAATTCGCCCCAAGGCCGCCCTTTCCTCTACCCAAAACAAGTTTGAAGAATTATGAGCGGTTTAGGTGAAATTTCTACATAAACTCGCGACTAACTCCACTATAGCAGCTTCGCCATAGCGGGACCACCCGCTATAGCAGGAATTAATTCCCCCGCTATAACGGATTCCATGAGACAAAGACTTGAAATTCTTTCCAAAAGTCCATATTTTGCAAAAACACCTTCGAACCTTGACGTTCTAAACTAACCTTTTCACGTCAAGTTCGATATCAAGAATTTTACTTATCTGAATTTGATTATGAAAAGTCTTACAATTTCCTTAATGTCTTAGCTATTAGAAAAACTAATTTAAGTTTAAACATTTTACCCAATCTATTTCCGGATTGTCCTAGACCTCACCTTGCTCAAATTAAAGAATGTCCAAATTTGGGCGTGAGGGGGAAGAGTGATGAATGGAATGTCCCACATCGATATAAGGCTTGGGCAATTCTTCTACCTTTGAGCTAACTTTTGGGTGTAAGTTAAGATCAAGACCTAATTTAACAACGTATTAGAATCAAACTCATGGAGTTCGATATTGCACCCCCGAACTATGAGGGGGTTGTGAATATATTCATGGTCCATGATTATGCACACTCTAAATTGGACAGTGTATACCAGATAAAAAATATTTGAATCTAGGCATAATGAGGAAGGGTGAAGAATGGAATGTCCCACATTAGTGAATGAATAGAATCTTGGACTTATAACTCCTTATAAGACTTTAGCAATCCTCATTCCTTTAACCTATTTTGAGTTGTGAGGTAGCTCAACACCTAATTAAATATGATATTAGAGTCAGACCTAATGTGAGATCCCAAGATATCGAACAATTGTGGGGGGTGGGGGTGGAAATACCTCCCCACCCTCCGTCCATGAATGTGCATGAACTAGATCAGATAGTGAAATCTCAAATAAAGAATGTCTGAACTGGGGCATGTAGGTGGGAAGCGATGATGAATGGAATGTCCAATCTAGACATTTTTTTATCAGGGGCTTCACTATCTGGTCTATTGTGTGCACATTCATGAACGGGGGAGGGGATAGTGATGATGAATGGGTTGCTCCACCTGATGAATGAACGTAATCCTCGAATCCTTGAGGTGTGGGTTAAGACAAAGACCAATATAACAGATGTCCAACATTGAAAAATCGAGAATAAAAATGTGTTTGAGTTTAATTACATGTAAAAATTGAACCTGTCTTAATTCTGAGTAAAATGTTTATGGAGAAAGTAATTTTAAGAGTCAACAATTATTGAATGATCCTGCTTTTAAAAGTTTTCTTAAGTCATAATAATGATTTTTTTTAGCACTCGAATTTAAGCTAGAGTAATTTAATATATGGGATTTGGAAGGGTGATATGTAAGAAACCTTACCCCTACTTTTTAAAGCTAATAGTGCTTTTTTTGTTAGATTTTTTATTCAATTTGAAATAAAAAGAAACAAGATTTATTAGTAAATTTTATTATGTATTTATGTTCCAAGTTGATGGAGAAAATGAATATGTTTCTTTTAAAATTTTGATTACTTCTGGTCTTATGAGTAAATATTTTAGGAAGAATTAAGACAAATGTTCAATTTTCATATGTAATTAAACTCAAAAATATTTTCATTCTCGATTTTCTAATGTTGGACATTTGTAATATTACGTCTTTGACCTAACTCTTAACTCTGTAATGTCCAGCTACAATGGATCTAAGCCATGGATATAGAGAGCTGCAAACCAGCTAAGAATAAACAACTAAGATGGAGAAGAAAAATAGTTTACAGAGAAAAGGAAGAATAGGAGCAACTTTTGGATGGTTTTTGGACGGACCCTAATCTATTTTATCACTAAAGAGTAAGAGAAAAATTAAAAGAATCCGTATTTTCTAGGTTCTGTCTCATCGCACCCACTATAGCAGTTGGCACGCTGCTACAGTGGCGTCGCTATAGCAAGAATATTTCCGCTATGATAGGATGAAGTCAGCTCGGGTCAATTTTAAATTTCAAATTTTTGTTGTGTCAACCCATTTTCAAATTGACCTGTATTTTTAAAAAAATCAAAATTCCGCACGAGGTGTCTTTTGAATAACGACGGAATATGTCGTTTCAATAACACAAATAAATTTTCTTTTTAAATTATTTTAGTTTTATTATTTTCCTAATATTGTAATATTCTCTTTCCTAATTTTATAAGAATTATTATATTTAATAATAAAAAATAAAAATTCACGTCTTTCTTTTCTAAAGGTAAAATGTGACTTTAAAATTAATGCAATAATATCTTTTCACCTAATAATAGGATTATTGTATATTTACTAGAAGGGTTAAAGAACACTTGGTGAATAATTATATTAATCAAAATTCTAATACTCTGCTCGGTATATTTATGATGAAGTCTTATAAACCTCGAAAGACACTTTGTAAGAAGTTGGCAAAATATGATGAAGCTATTACTGGACTATTTGGGTTTTCTTTTCCATCAATTCCTAAGAAATCAAGGACCAAAACAATATCAAGAAAAATTGTGGTGTAGAATAACACTCATTACTCATTTGATCATTACCTTTTGAATCGTCTTTTTTGTCCTTCCTCTTGTAGTCAATCCAACTAGTTGATGAGCTAAATTTTTTATCATTCTGCACAATTTTTCTTGCGGTTGTTTTGGTCCTTAATTTCTTAGGAATTGATGGAAAAGAAAACCCTAAAAGTCTAGTAATAGCTTCATCATATTCTTCCGACTTCTTACAAAGTGTTCTTCGAGATTTATGAGACTTCCTTATGAATATACTCAGCAGAGTACTAAAACTAATTAATATTATTATTTAAGAGTGTTCTTGAACCCTTCTAATAAATACAATAATCTTGATATTAGGTGAGCAGATATTATTGCATTAATTTTAAAAGTCACATTTTGACTTCAGAAAAGAAAGGTGTGAATTTTTATTTTTGAATATAACAATTCTTATAAAATTAGGAAAGAGAACATTACAGTATTAGTAAAATAAATCTACAATAATTTAAAGAGAAAATCTAAACGATAATAACTGTTATTTTTATTGTAACGACCTATTCCGTCATCATTCCAAAGGCATCTCGTGTAAAATCTAAAAAAATTAATTAAATATGTTGTCAATTTAAATTTAGAATAACACAATAAAAATTGACTCGGACTGATGTCATCCTGCCATAGTGGAAATATTCTTGCTATGGCGTTGTAGCGTGTGCCAACCCATATAGCGGGTCTAACGGGACAGAATCTAGAAACTACGTGTTCTTTTAATTTTCTGTTGTACTATTCACTGGTAAAAAGCAACGAATTCAACTAGAATACAAGGTTTAGGAGATCACTTGTCTTAAATCAATCACTCCAAAGCCACACAATCTATATACAAGCAAGTATTCATAATAAATTTCTGGAAACAACAATACCCACATCAATCCTCTTGAAAGGTGGGTCAATCAACACAAAACCCAATTCTAAAATTGACATTTGAATCCAAAATTTAATACTTGAAAACATTACTCAAGGCTTTATGAACTCATTAGGAAAAATCATTTTGAAAAGGGTCTTGAAATCAGCTCTTGAAAATACTCATCATTCACCGATCAAAATCTTATATTTTGATGTTACAACTCATAATTAATCAAGGAAAAATGAAGGTTTAGGATCAAGAAAACTTACCCAAATGATTTAGCAGGGAAAATCCCTTCAAAAATTTGCCACCAAGGGGTTTCCCAAGTTTTAAAATGGTGAAATAGGGCTTAAACCCCAAAAGTTGCAGGCCAAAACCCTCTCTGATGTAGCACAAGCCCGCTAAAAACGCGGGCATCGCTTCTGCGACCAAACTTTCGCTTAAGTGAAGGTCGCTTAAGCGATGGCTTCTTCGCAAATGCGAAGGTCAACAAGGGTTGACCCTTGGCAAAAGCAACCCAAGCCTCGCTGAAGTGAGTTTTGCAAAAGCAAGTCATCTCTCGCAAAAGCGGAGCACGCCAAAACTCAGACATCAAAAAATCAGCCAACACTCTAAACCTCGAAAGGACCCTCGAGATTCGTTCGGAACCTCATACACACAAAATCAATTATACTCGATGTTTCGGACTCAATGAAACCGTCAAAACACGAATCTGAGGTCTCCTTGACCCAACCTCCGCGAAAAAATCAAGAAATTAGCTCACGCCTAAAAAGACAAACAAACTCGGGACCTCTCAAAAATCAACCAAGACCTCAGCTAGGCCTGATATCATCCCCAAATCCAACGAAACTCTCGTAATTCCAATCTGAGCATCCAAACCCCAAATGTTGACCAAAGTCAACGCAAAGGCACTTAGGACCTCAAATCCTCAAAAAGACTCAAAATCTGAAACCGACAACTCTCACTAATAAGATTTCACATTTCGAGACTGATGGAATCAACGAAATTCTATTCTGACACTCAAAACTCCAAAAGACACCGAAAACCACTTTCGTAACAACTTAGCCTTTCGAACTCAAAAATATGCATGTTTAATGACGTTGCACTAACATAATGATGACTTTGAGGCAAGTGTAAAACACCTCCCATCATGTGAATGGCTATATATGTTTTAGGTTGTGTTAAGGGTATGTTTATTACACTTTAAAATAATTCAGAGAGTAATAGAACTCATGTATACTTAAGGTGTGTCGCTGAAATTTCGCACATATTGAGGTGGTACTTATGCCTTATTCCAAAAAATAATAATTTTAAAAGGACAAAGGCCTAAAAAACCTTCGGCCAATTAGGCCACCAAATCTGTCCATAAACTCATTTAAAACCCAAAATACCAATCAATCAGCCCATGAATAACCCAAAAATGTCCCTCACACCTTCAAACTCTAATTTGAAACTCTCTAATCTAGTAGCACCACTCCATTCTATCTCTTCTTTTTACTCATTTGAGTAAGCTCCAAACACTCTCTTTTGAGAGATTTGGTGGCCTCCGTTTTGGTGCAAGCTTTGTCCTAGAAGTTTTTTAATGGAACAAGTGTTGTGAACACAAATAGCCCAAAGGCTAGACAAGCTATAAGGCTCAGGGCTAAACCATGAAGAGGCCCAAGAATTAGACAACCCAACAATAGATTTGCTTGGGATCTAGGTTGAATAGAGATAAAAGGGTTGTCACTGCGGTTTGGAGAATTTATGCATATTGTGAAAGATATTGTCTGTTTCTCTCACCTCTTTCTAGAATTTAACCTTCTCATCTTCATTCTTATTATCTCTATCTTTAGTTACTTGTTATTTCAGTATTTTCCATTGTAATTCTATAGTTGAAGTGTTGCCGTTGTGATTTGGCTATGAGTGATTACATATTACTTGAGTATTTGTGTTGAGGATTCAGGTAAGTTGCATCAAGCTTCACAGAAATAGTACAAATTCGATCTTTTTCCTTCAGACTTTTTCTGATTGCTCTGCCATGGATGCACTTGGTGACAAACTTCAAAAGTGGTTTTGACCGTCCAAAACATAGGAAAATAGAAACATTTTCATCCTACCAAACATACCGTTTGTGTTCTTTATGTTTAGCAGAAAGTTAGAGAAGAACAATTCTCAATCATATCTCAAAAGAAATCCTTTCAATTAAATGCAAGTGTATGTACATGAAGTTGTTCAAAGTAGCTTATGAAATACTAGAACAATTTTCTCAACTTAAAATAAAGAAAAGAGAAGAGAAAAACAGAGTAATGTGTTACATTGGTTGTTCATGGGCTAACACAATTGACAATCATAGAGATAGATGCCTCGGAATAACTGAGCAACTTATTGAGTGACAATCCACCATATCTTTGAAACAAAGGTAGGGATTCACTGTTTACTTTGCTTGTGAAAATGGGATGTTTATCTACAACTTGATTTTGACCTTTCTTGTTTTGCAACTTAGCAATCTCATTTGTCCACATATCTACTAGTCCAGACATTCTTCTTGTGAAAAAAGTGCTTATTTTTTTTTAGATGATTTGGAAATTTATATGTGCCTTGAAGTATCACTATAAGTCTCTGCTTATATAATATGAGGGGCTAACCGAATAGGAAGTGTGATTCTGGTAGGCAGCCCACATATTTACATTGTGCTGATGGATTCACAAACAAAACAAATGTTTGGATAAGGCAGAAAGGAGAGATCTGAAGTGGGAGATTGGAAACCATGTGCTCTGTTTTATCTTTTTTTTTTTTGCCCACAGTTGTATTTGTATATACTGCTTTCTGATGTGCATACTAATCAATGGATAAATCATATATATATGGACCCATTAAAGCCATCGCTTGGGCCTCATTTTTTAAAAAGAATTACTTGTGAATGTAATTTTTTTTTAAAAAAAATTATATTTACTTTGAGTGTTATGATTTATACTAAGGAAATTGCCTATGAGATAAATATTGAATTTCGTAAGAAATAATTTGATGAAAATATTGATAACGAAATCACAAAGTCCCTTGAAATTAGAGTTGATTACTTTATATATATATATATATATATATATATATATATATATTAGATTAAGCTATTTTTTTCACTTCAAAATAGATTTGAACCAATTGAGACATGAAAATATTTTTGTTTCTTATTTAGTGGTAATTTGAGATCACTAGATGATGAGGATTTTAAAAAAAAAACATTGTCTTAACCTTGAACTTTCTTTAACACATAATAGTTCTTCTGATATTGACGGTTTATATTTAATTTTTGAATTAAAGTGTTAAGAGAAATAATATAAGTAGAAGATAATGATCTAATAAAAATATTCAATCAAATAAAAAGACTTGTTCTTTTCCAAATATGCATATTGCTTATAGAATAATGCTAACATCTACTGTAACTGTTACCTCAGTCGAAAACAATTTTTCAAAACTAAAATTGATTAAATTTTATTTAAGATCAACAATGTCTCAAGAGAGAATAAATGGATTAGCAATATTATTAATTGAAAAGGAATTATTAAAACAAACCAATTATAAAGCAGTAACTAATGACTTAACATCTTAAAAAGCTAGAAAGCTGAATTTTAAATAAAAGTATATATGATTTTAAAAAATAAAATATTATTGCCTCTTTCTTGAGTTTCGCTTTAGGCCCCAATCTTGTTGAGTCGGCTAGCCCCTCGAAGTCGAATTATGATTTGTTTTCATTAAACACATGATAAAGTGTTTATGTTAGGTATTTTCTATCTTTTTTAACTATGCATATAGTATACTCAATTGAATATGTCTAAGGTTTTATGGTTTATTAAGATGAATTTGTATTAATTAATGTAGGTGATTTTTCTTCGATGATTAATTTATTTTATATAATGAGTATTGTGAACCAGCACTACTTTTTTTATATTGAATTGATAATATCTAATAGAACATTTTAAGAGTACAAATGTTTAGATATTATTTTAAATTTATATTTGTAAATAATTTATGTTGTAAGGTAAAGATTTTGAAGTTAATAATTTGTTTTGTATTCAGTTTAATCGTAGTTTTTAATCTTAAAAATCTAGCATATTGAATGTTCATATTTTAATGAAAGTATTTTGTTTATTTGAATTTTATAGTTTTTTTTAAGACTTCTATTTAATTAACTTTTTAAGTTTTAGCTTATCACGAAGATAAGTGAAATATATTTGATTTTTTGATCATGATGTAATTGTAAGTCTAATGGATGTAATTGTAAATCTAAACCGAAAAAATCAACTTTTATGTTGATTTGATTTGGTATATAATTTTAATTATTCTCCTAAAATTTATAAAATAGTCAAAATAATTCTTTAATAAAAGGATAAATATGAAGAAAAAAACTCTCAATAATTTTTTTGAACTTCGAAAAACTCATTTATTTGTAATTTACACTAGTTGTAGACTGATTCATGACATACACTGTAGTTTTTCCGTCTTGTAATTTACACTTAATTGTGTACTGAATTACTGATTCATGGCATATACTTTATAGTTCTTTCGTTTATTTATTATTTCAAAATAAACTTTTATTCTTGCTTGACATTTTTTTAATATATTTAAAAGAATCATACTTTATTCTTAATATCAACTATTTATTTTTCCAATTATGTTTTTAAAATCTAATACTAAAATATCAATTAATATGAGTATTATTTAGCCTGCTAAATTTGAAGTGGACAACGAAAAATGAATAGAGGGAGTACTTTGTATTCTTTACGAAAAAAAACTCTCGAAATAAACTGTATTGAAGGATTTGGATTTCACTGCAAGTATATGTACAGAAAAGTTATTAGTCAAACCTATATACCACCCACCACCACCACAACATCAAGGTTGGAACTTGGAAGGTGACTATTCACCTTGAAAAAACAGAAAACAAAGTAAAAAAACATAGAAAAATGTTAAATTGATTATTCATGGGCTAACACAATCGACAACCATAGAGATTGAAGCCTCAGAATAACTCATCAACTTATTGAATTTACCCAATAAAGAGACACATTTTTTGTAACGTTCACGAACCACTTCACTGCTTCCTTTTTCTGTGACAATGGCTACTTCAGCTTGATCCTGACCTGTTTTGTTTCGAACCTCATTTGTCCACATATCTACTAATCCAGACATTCTTCTTCTTTTTCAAATATCTATCAAATTTTATTTTGTATATACTTGAGAATAGTTGTTGTGTATTTGAAGTATACAAATCTATGTTTATTTATATGCTTGAGAATGTTGCAATAAATAGGATAAGGATAACAAGTAAAGTATGTTGTTTTGTAGGGCGCCCACATATTTAATTTCCATGTGCGGCCGTTATGGTTTGTAGCTCATGGATCTGTGTGCTTTTAGATTAAGGAATTTTGATAGACATAGTTGTGGGTCCAAACTGAGTCTTTCGAATAGGAAACGATGTGCGCTCAATTATTTATTGAGTTTTGATTTGATTTGAAGATTAAAATATCTATATATAAAAAAAAAAAAAAATTATTTCAAAATTTTTAAACAGATCAAGTTATCAAAAAATGGAGTAAGGAAATAAGGTAAGATAATAGGAATATTTATATACTCTTACTCTTCAAATCCATGTTTCATCCAAGGATATTTTGAATTAAATCGAAAATACATCAAATAATATGGTCGTATGATCTTTAAAAGAAATTTAATCTAAGGTTGGGCATTGGATCGGGTTGTACTGGTACCGCTCATGTTCGTTCCGATTCATTCCGGTTCTATTCCGATATGTAGTGGGATGGGATGGAACCAAATTATCATCTCGATAATTTCAATCCGGTTTCAGTCAAACTATCTCGAGCCGATCCAATACCGATTCTTTCCAATCCAGTGATCCCATTTCAATCCGGTGCCCAGTCTTAAATTTTAACTAAAAGATATTCCTCTGACACAAAGAATGACTAGAATCGGAATAGTATGAACATATGTGCTACCATATTAATAATTTGACTTAAGTCATCGGCGGCTCCTTAAAATTGTCTGCATATTTCACTTAGACATAAATTAGGACTATTACCTAATAAACACCTAAATTGTTCAAAAAGTATACCTATTAAACACAAAATATTGATGTGGTAAAAGAAGTGTCTTTCAATTTCGTTAAGCGCGTGAAAAACTCTAAAATAATGTTTTATTTTTATATTTTCCAAAAAGTCTTATACTTTTTATTCTTTACTGACACTTGACATTTAAATAACTTAATTTTAAAAAATATTTTTTTTTAAACAAAGTACTAAAAAAGAAAAACCTCTCGTCTTCCTCACCAAAGCAACAGCATGATCTCAATTTTTTTTTTCTTATTTATTAAAAAATGAAAACTGAATCAACTCGTTGAATTTGCAGGAAAAAAGAAGAAAGAAGATTTTTGAACATCAGGCTGAAAAAGTAGCCGACGTCCATCTCCATTTCCGGTCAACGTCTAACAAATATCACCACTCAAATTAAAATGTAAACCCACTAAACTTATCAAAATAATATCAGATAATTCAATAAAATTAATTTAGGTCCTCTCGATTTTTCTTTGCTATCGATTTCAAGACGATTAACCATTATCAAACTCTCTTTCTTCATCACTCTTGTATCAGCCTCTTTGAATATCTTTTACTATTACGTATTAGGAATAAAAAATAATTTTCGATAAAATTGATTTGGATGTTTTCGATTTTTATTTGTAATCGATTTCGAGATGAATAACCATTGACAAACTATCTTTCTTCATTATTCTTATATCAATCTCTTTGAATATCTTTTTCTTTATTAGGAATAAAAAATAATTCTGCAAACAATTTGCAAATAAATTGGATTTTGTTGTTTGAGAAAGGTAATCTTACTGGGAAGAAAATGAAGAAGAAAGGGGACTGGTAGGGTTGGGCCGAATAAAATGAGGTGCTATTTTCAGTTATTTTTTTATAAAATATAGAAAATTTATTTGAAATAATTCTCATTCTTTTTAACATAATTTTTTAGAAAAAGGGTTTAAAATACCCATCAATCTTATTTTATTAGTTGACTATATCCTTATTGTTAAATTGAAGTTATTTTTATTTCTGTCATTATTAATTTCATCATTTATACCCTTCAATTAGATGGAAGCCCCAAATTGATTTAAATTAACCCAATTTCAATTAAATTACCCAATTTTCTGATAATCCGAACCCGACCTACTTCAGGTTAAATTAAATCCATATCTCTATTATTCGTCTCTTTACAACGTTGTTCATCCATTTCTCCTCATCATCTTCCCTCTTCTAAAATTACTAAGAAAATCCATAACTTGATAAGCTACTGACAAGATCCCATAATTCAAATTCATTACAAACAAGACCCATTAGCAGAGTATAGGTGGGAAAAAATCAGACTGTTAGCGAAAAATCAACAACACAAAGTAATAGGCAAATCTAATCACCACCACTCCTTCTGGATGTCGTAGTCAATTCGCTTTCGTCCATTCTCAAGTTGCTTACATGCGAAAACAAATATTTGTTTTAACATTGTCAATGGTGTCCGATGACTCTACCTCTAAGGTAATAGTCATAAAGATCTGCATTTTTCACCCCCAGATTTGAAGGTAAAGAGAGAGTTGAAGAAAGAAAAAGATTATAGCATGAATCCACTAAACAATTAAATTGGAAGGAGAGTGCTTTGTGGGGAGGAGAATTGTTTAGGTACGAAAATCATTTTTCAGATTAATGCTGGCTGGGTTTCAACAAAGGAAGGAGATGAAGAAGATTTGAGAGAAGGGATCGGAGATTTAATTTGATATGAATTTATTTGGTTTAATGGGTCGGGTTCGGATTAAAAAGAAGAAATCGGATAATTTTAATTGAAATTGGGTTAATTTAAGTCAATTTGGGGCTTTTCAACCAATTGAAGGCTATAAATAATGAAATTAGTAACGGCGGGGGTAAAAATAACTTTGATTTAACGGTAAATGTATAATTAACTAATAAAACAAAGTTAAGGGGTATTTTTTTTTATCATTTTCCCTAATTTTTTATTTTTTTTAATTGTTGAGCCCAGCCATATGTCATCTTTTAATTAGTGATTTTTTCACATCACATCAAGTGTATCACACACACTTTACTTTTTATCAAAAAATGTTTAATAGAAACGAATAGATAAAAGTGTTCAGTAGGTATTAGTTTTAGTTGAGGTGTCTAAGTGAATTATGTGGACTACTTTAAGGGGCCGTAGATGACTTAAGCTAAATTATTTTTTACCCAACTCTAAAGAACAGGCTAAATAATTAACGGTATATTGGTAGTAGGATATATATACATTTCAAGAACTTTTTGGGAGAATTACTTGGACATAGAATAATAAAAAGGAAATTAAAATAAATAAATAAAATAGTAGTTATAGAAGAAAGAAATGAAAAACTAAACAATTTATAATTACAGGAATTCACAATTTTCATGAGGATTAGAGAGTATAACTCCCCTATCAATTACATGTTAATTAAGTAATTACATAACCAATTAAATATGTTATATATTATAATTAGGTTCAATTACACTAAAACAAATTACTGTATCATAGTAACTTTCCAAATAGACATTTAATATTTTCTTCATTAGAAAGAAAGCAGTATTAAAGTTGAAAAATTAAATATCTGCTATGTGGGTCTAAGAAAAGACAAAACAACACACAACATAAGCCAGCCTGGTAATCAATCCGAACACGTCGTAGCGTCAACAATACCGAGTTGACTTAACTTTGCTCTATCCATTTTATTGACTCACAGCTACCCTCTCTGTTTTAATTTTTTTTTAAAATAATATATTTATTATTAATTTTTCATATGAAGTAAACATCAAATGACAAATTAAAATGAAGAAAGTATCATTTATTTTCATTGGTGTTAAATGATTGAATTGTGCTGAATTTATAAGTGTTAAAAAGTTGTTTGAATAGATTAGATGAATCATATTTCTATGAGTAAACTTTATCACTCTTACATATCTCTTCTGTTACTTGAAAATACATAAATTCATTCATAACTTATTTTTACATTAATTACATCTGAGTAACTCTATCTAGCTTTAAAAAGAAATACATGTGATATTCTATGCCTTCTAAAAATTTCAAGTAATTCAAGTCACCCAAATCTTAAATAATAGTGAAATTGATAAATTAGTATAATAAAGTAAGGTCTGAATGGCAGAGGATAAGCTTGTTACTTCTCCTGGTGTTTGTCAATACATCAAATTATATACATACTCCCAATACTTTAACTTTAATTTATGCACGTTCCTTTGTTAATTAAAAATGTATATATATTGGTTGAAGTTGGTAGGCAAGCTGCCATCAAAATCATCAGGTGATTCAGGTTTCTCAGGCCCCACATGTAATATTGATTGCCTAAGTATTTATGATAAAATCTTGATTGAAAAACAAATTTAATTTGTTACTAAATGGGGATGCAATTAATATGTGTCCTACTCGCTATAAAATAGGAAATGATTAGAAGCTATGAGCAATATAGCCATTAGCAGAATCAGATGATTCTCTATTAAAGTAATGTTGAATATCATTGTCGGAATTCACCAATTCATCCCAAAACTCTTCTTCTGTGTTAATTCCTTGTTGTTGTTGTTGTTGCACTTGCAGGGGTGTAGTATTATTATTGTGTTGTTGAATTGATGTGTAATCTGCAAATGAGAAATTAAGCTTAGCTCTTGGACCTCTAAATTCAATAGCTGCTCTGTCATAAGCTCTAGCTGCATCTTCAGCTGTAGTAAATGTTCCAAGCCATACTCTAGCTGCCCTTCTTGGATCTCTAATTTCCGCAGCCCATTTTCCCCATGGTCTTTGTCTCACTCCTCTGTAATTCTTCTTTTTCTTCGTCTTCGCAACAATCTTTAAAGCCTTGGTGTTGTTGCCAGTTGAGGTTGCAAAATAGTTGCAGCCTAAACAACCATTTATTTTGCAGAATTGACAACGCTCTGGTTCTGCCGGTACACGAAACAAGGGCGGCTCAATAGAATAAGACATGCTCCTAGAAGGTAATGATGAAATTGTGGCAGGAGTAGTACCTGTAATCACATTGGTTAAAGCAGTAACCATGATTGAAAACTCTTGTTCATCAGTAAGTTTTGTTGACCTCTGCATATTTGAAAATTTGAAAAAACTGATAAATTTTTGGTGTTTGGTGTTCAGATGGTTTTCTAAGTAAGTTATATAGTTGAGAAATGAAGATGAGTACACTTATTGTACACGGGGTTTGATTTTAGATCTTCAAATTAAATTAATTGATTTTATATGCACGTGGGATTTTGATTTTGTGGGTCGGGATTTTGGGTAATAGTTGATGACGTGGCAGAAAATGGAGCGTTCACACGGTGAATGTCACTTTCGTGGACATCTTTCGTTTTTTTGAGCAAAGGAGGGTTATAAGAGAAATGACGTAATGTCTTACATACACAAAGAAAGAAGAGAGTAATTTTGGAATTTAGGGGACACTTTGGCAGTCAAATAGATCATCCTGTCGCTTCGAGGCAAAGACCACCAAACTATACATTGTAGTATAACTTACTTCATTCATATACCTACTTGTCAAATTTTATTATTTCCCTCCTCGTGTTTTATTTATGCATAGTGTAAAATTTATTGAATATTTTAAAGTCTATTATTAATTATAACCTATCTAAATATTATGAAAATAAAAAATAGAGGAGGGAATAATAAAATTTGATAGAAAGAAATATGAAAGAACAAAAGTTGATAATGAGTTAACTATGTGTAGGGGTGCTCACAGTTTGAATAAAAATCTATCCAAATTGAAAAATCAAACTAAATTAATTTTATTTGGATATGGTTTGGTTTGATTTTATATTTTAAGAAGTGGATAATATTTTATTTGATTTTGACTTTGTTAAAAAAAAAATTGAACCGAACCGATAAATTATATAGACATATTTATAATTATACTACATGATATATTATTTTTTATGAATAAATTTAAATATTATATATATGTTTTCATCAAAATTTATGTATAATTTATTTATGAAAGCAAATACATCTAAAATAAGAACATTTATATTATTGCTTTCATGTATATGAGTGTCTATGATAACTTTTGGTTGGACAAAGAATGCCACTAACTCTTCCTTGTCTAGGTCAAAATAGTGAATTTTAAAGCTTTATCTAGAGTAAATTCAATGATCGAAAGTTATGTAATGCCAATCGTTTCAGCTATTTATCTTTTTAGAATCAATTATTGTATTTTTTTTCTTTTGAATAAATTGTTTCTTTTATATTTGTGTATGATTAATAACGAATAACCAAATTAAATCGAAATTAATAACAATCAAATCGATAAATACATATTTTTATTTGATTTAATTTAATAGTTTCAAAATCAATTGACTTGATTTGATTTTGAATATGAACAATAACCGGTCAAAATCGATCTGTGAACACTCCCGTGCATATAGTTTTGGTCCTCTTGTCTTCGGAGCGACAGGATGACCTATTTGACTGCCAACTGTCCCCAGCTTTTCTCTAATGGTCTCAGCCAAATTCCAAAATTACCCCTATGTGACATTACGTCATTCCTCTCATAACCGTCAAAAAGGCAATAGGAACAATCACCGTGCGAACACTCTCTTTCCTGCCATGTCATCAACTTTTTATGCCACGTCATCCAAAATTCAAATCCACGTGCACACAAAATCAATTAATTTAATTTGAATATGCCAGCAAAGCTAAAATCAAACCCGTGTAAAATAAGTGTATTCATCTTCAGTGTTTTCGTATATAAAAGCAAATAACTTCGAAAATCATCTGAACAACAAAGACCAAAGTTTTCTCTGTTTTTTTCAAATTTCAACGATGCAGAGGTCAACCAAGAGACATAATCAAGAACAAACAATCCAAATTCAGTGATGAACAAGAGTTTTCAATCATGGTTGCTGCTTTAACGAATGTGATTACTGGTAGTACTCATACTTCTCCTGTTATGGATGCCAGTGCCACAATTTCATTACCTTCTACGAGTATATCCTATTCTATTGAGCCGTTCCTGTTTCGTGTTCCGACAGAACCAGAGTCTTGTCAGTTCTGCAAAATAAATGGTTGTTTAGGCTGCAACTTATTTTGGAAGTACCACAGCTACGGCTGCTGGCGATAACAACAGCAAGAAATTAAACATTGTTGGGAAGACGACGAAGAAGAAGAATTACAGAGGAGTAAGACAGAGACCATGGGGAAAATGGGCCGTGGAAATTAGAGATCCAAGAAGGGCAGCTAGAGTATGGCTTGGAACATTTACTACAGCTGAAGATGCAGCTAGAGCTTATGACAGAGCAGCTATTGAATTTAGAGGTCCAAGAGCTAAACTTAATTTCTCATTTACAGATTACACATCAATTCAACAACACAATAATAATACTACATCTTCTTCACCCCTGCAACAACAACAATCACTGCCCTCGCAGTTACAACAGGAAATTAACACAGAAGAAGATTTCTGGGATGAATTCCGACAATGAAATTCAACATTACTTTAATGGAAAATCTTCTGATTCTGCTAATGGCTATATTGCTCATAGCTTCTGATCATTTCCAATTTTAGGACGCATATTGCATGTCCATTTAGTTTCAATAGTAACAAATTAAATATGTTTTTCAATCAAGATTGTATGATAAATACTTAGGCACAAAATATTACATGTGGGGCCTGAGAAAACTGAGGGAGAAATCACCTGATGATTTTGATGGCAGCTTGCCTGCCAACTTCAAGGAATATATATACATTTTTAATTAATAAAGGAACGTGCATACATTAAAGTTAAATATTGGGAGTATATTTGATGTATTGACCAACAATGTTCACACCAGGAGGAGTAACAAGGTCTGATACTTTATTATATTAATTTATCAATTTGACTAGTATTTAGGATTTGGATGACTTGGACTACCTCTAGTAGCTGTCTTTAAAAGGCACACAATATCATATTTGTTATTATCTTATTAGGCATTTGGCCATGCGATTTCACCTCATGATATGAAACCATGACATGAAAATAGTATTTGGATATGCGATTTCATGTTGATTTCATCACATAATTTCATATCAGGAGATGAAATTCAAAATTCTCCAAAAATCGTGATTTGAGAATTGCAAATCATGATTTGAGATTTTTCAAATACAAAAATTGACCCACAAGTTTATATTTTGTAAAAATAACCCACATTTAATTTATATGTATATCTACTAGCCATTTGTTTCATATCTAAATAAAATTTATAATTCATATCATTGCTTTTTAAACCTTTTATATCTCATATAACGATTATTCTCTCCAATATAAAATAATTATTGCTTCAAATCAATTCCTAATTTACTATTTATATTCACTAAATTCATTATTTTATCAAATTTATTACTATTTCATTCAATCAATGTTTAATAATATTAAAAATTTCATCATTATATTGAGTGGACAAGACTAATCACTTTGGCATTAATTGCAAAAATAATTTCCTTAGCTACTAATAACTTAACACGACAACTTATGTTCAATTTTATTTTTTTATTGAATTAAGATTTGATCAACAAATGTTGTATTTTTTAGAATAGCTTTGTGATGATGTATAATGCAATTTTATAAACTTTTGTTTATTTGGTCAGATTATATAAACAATTGGGGCAATTTTGATAGTTTTACAACTTATGGAGTTTTTATGCTTATGAGAAAACATACAACTTAAAAAGTTCAAATCATTGTGTCCAAACAAAACTTCAAGTTCATCTCATAATTTCACATCATGATTTCATATCGCATGATCAAACGGGCCCTTAGTTTTTCTCTTTTATATCTAATCGACATAGGAATCACGGGTGGATCTATAATAGTTGTAACACCCGCACTTTCAAAATGTCTAAATTAACCCGGACTTTCATGGCAGGAGTGATTAATAAACTAAGGATGATTTGGTATGTCATATTTTAACTGTTCATGGGTCATATCTCAGGTTTTGAAGTTAAGCAAGTTGTGAAATAAAAGTTGGTGAAAGTTGTTGACACCCAATTTCGACCCTCCCCGATAAATATTAACCATCGAGCTTCTTAAACCCCAAACGATTTGAAATAATTATTTTTTCTTATAAAGTTCAAAATATTTTTCAAGTTACTTTTAATTAATTTTATCATTTTTTTATAATTTTAAGTAATATATATGTTTTGTATAATTTTGTATATAATTAGTATATTTTATAAACATTTCAAAAATCATCTCAAAAAGATTTTGATTTTAGTGAAATATTCTACTCATTTAGTTTAGTTTAAATAATAGTTATAATTTTGAGTTAATTAATTTGTAATTAAATTAATTATTTTATAATCAAGTTAATTATTTTATTTCATTGAATTTAAGAAGCTTGTTAATTGATTAATTTTAATTCATTGTCTAAGTTTCGAATTTGGCACTTGCCATGGCAAAATTAGCCACTTGCTATCCTAGCGTTCCAGTTCTTTGGGACCCAAAAATTAGGCCATATTTTCAGCCTAATTCGATTTCTAGATACACCAAAACCAATTCAATTTCAAGCCCATTTCCCATTCTCCTCTTAATTCTAATCAGCAGCCCACTCCAATTTCCTGCCATCAATCTCGACCCAATCCCAATGACCCGACCCAGCCCTTTGCTATTCACAAAAAGGTCCAGAACGTTAACATTCCAGCAGCAACTCACAAACAGCAACAAACGAAGCCCCTCCCATCTCTAATTTTCATAGCGATATACGGCAACAGAGGGCAGTATTCTGTGTTCCTTGGCCTTTTCTCCAACGTCTCTCTCCACTACGGTCGCAGCAACTGCTGTAGCAGCACGAAATCGTCCTTGCACCCTTGAGATGGAGCCACGTCGCTCACCGAGGATGATCGATCAATCCGAGGCGTCGATTCGCCCCTTCCTCTTTCGGAATGGGGCGAAAAACTTCAGAAAGGTGCCTCACCTAAAATGGTGAAAGATTTTTTTTTTTTGAATTTGGATTGGGTCCAATTCCTATCCGGATTTTTGATCCGTTTCCCCCATTCCGAATCCTAATTTCCTCCTATATATATTCCTTATCATTCACTATTGAAGGGATTTTTTTTTGGGGGAGAGTTAGAAATTTTTTTAGAGCTGAAAAATAGAGAGTAGCTTAAGAAAAGAGGACAATCATTTTTAGTTGAAAAAATGAGTGTTAGAGAAAATTAGTTGGAAAAGGTATTGGGAAAAAGATTGAGAATCAGTTAGTTTAAGATAGGAAGAAACATACTTGAATTAGATAGTTCCTAAAACCATAGAAAGACCGGGAACCCAGATTTCTGTTAAGTCCTTGCCATCTCTTGTTTTCCGGTTCTGTTCGTCGGAGTTTCTTTGTGGTTGTGGAAGCTTCGTATTTGCTCGTTTTTGCTTCCGTTCGCTGCCCGAAAAGAGGTAAATCCTTTCTTAGCTCTATTCGACTCCAGTTCGTCCATGTGGTTCTTTTTATGACGTGTTTCTTGGTTGTGTTTGCATTTTGTTCATGTGTTGGCTCTGTTTTGGTCACTACATGTTAGGATTTGGTAATGAGTATTGGCTAGTAATGTCTTTTTCTTCCTATATGAGATCACTTGTGTATGCATTCTGTTTTGGAGCAGTTTACTGCTATTTGCTAGCATGTCGGATCTCATTATTGTTTGGTCATGAGCTATTCGCGGTTCGATTTCTTTCTGTCATATTTTTCCTAATCTAGGCTAAGTGTAAAAATGATTATCAAATTGTTTATAGTCTTTGGTTTTGGTACTTTGTTCATCATATTTGCTTAAGCCATGATACAAAGTTCAGTAGAAAATTACTCTAGCTTGCCTATGTCTTTCGAATCTCTGCCATCTCTTTGCCCTCTAACCCAGTTCGAAATGGTACACTGTTTGTAAGTAAAAATGGTATAAAGTTTGAGTTTCTTACGTTATTTTTCGGATCTTAGTTTGTTGGAGCTTAGCCTTTAAGATCATTTGATGCATGATTTATTTTGGTATTAAACTTTTCTTGATGTCGGTCCCTTAGCTCCCCTTTTGAAGCAAAGGAACTAATTCATGCTCAGTCATATTCTAGTAAGGTGCGAAAATTGAGATTTCATGAACCGTTGTGTAAGATCATGTTATTGTTAAATTTTATTGTCCCTTCTATTTGAATCTGGATCTTGTCTAAATTGTTTATTGTCTAGCTAAAGATGGCTAAGTATTTGAATAATGATAATAACAAATAGTTTGCCTTGCCTCAATGATTATTATTAAGGTTGCTGTCACGACCCAAGCCTAGGGCCTAGACATGACCAGCGAATGGGGAACCCGAAGGAACCCCAAACAAGCCTTATAGCGTATCATTACACATCCTTGGTCGCGGAAGCAATTAAATGACCATGAGCAATAAGCATAATCAAAGGGGGGAAATCGGGACTAAGGGAACAAGAGAAAAAAAGAAGAAATGATACATAAATACCATAGATGAGTCAAGCTCAAGCATAATACACAACTTGTCCAACACCACCTCTAAACATGAGTAC
>JAJOOR010027982.1:0-29143 GCA_036250505.1 Solanum acaule | reverse complement strand
ATCCCTCTATTCATGTCAATTTGGGCCATAGTTAATGCAAGTAGGTGGTCCACCTATTTGGACTTTTCACTTGGGCCTTTTTGGACTTAAGACTATTGGGCCTTGGCTGTCCATTTTTCCCTTATCCTTCTACTCAACTTGCGCCAAATTGATGCAAGTAAGTGGTAGTGCATTTGGCCCAATACCACTTTACTACCTCTAGTTTAAATACTTCCGTCGGAGCTAACTTGCAGTACACATGCTGAAACGTGCAAGGTGTTACATCACCTTGCGAGCTAGTTTAAACCAACACTAATCATATAAGAAGCACGGTCCCTCACCTATACTATAAGGCTATGTCAAGTATCATGTGAATAGAACTAGCATACGCATAATACAGGTTGTTACAGAGCCTTGGTTGGAGAACCTTCTTTTGAACCTTGGTCGCCCTTGACCCTCAAACTTACTCTTGGAAGAATTCCCATCATCGTTCCTTGCTCTCTTCACCTCCCTATTCTTCTTCCTAAGCTTTGTGTCCTCAACTTGTTGAGCATAAACCATTAGATGGGAGATGTCCATATTATCATGTAGCATTGCTGCACGACATTCTTCCTCAATCAAGTTGGACACATTGGTCACAATGTGACTCATCTTATCCCTCGGATTTGCCACTAAGGACGGAGCATACTTGGACAACTTAGCGAATTTTAGAGAATATTCTTGAGCACTCATACCTCCTTGACAAAGGTTGATAAATTCCTCCACCTTTGCTTCCTTCTTCTCTCGAGGAAAGAAACTATCAAGGAATGCTTTCTTGAACACTTCCCAATCAATGGGACCTACTTCAACCGGCCTATTACCCTTCCATTGAGTATATCATACTTGGGCCATATCCTTCCATTGATAAGCGGATAGTTTCGCTTTCTCAATAGAAGTCACCCGCATAACATCAATTATCTTGTAGACCTCTTCCATAAACTCTTGTGGATCTTCACCCACTTTAGAACCAAAGAACATATGAGGGCTCATTCTTGTGAAGTCTCTCAACCTTGAAGTCATAGTGTTCATATTAGGGTTCACACGAGGCCCAACATCCCTATTTTCTTGAGCTGTCATAGCTTGGGCTTGAGTAGTCACGGCTTGAGCTTGAGTCGTCATGACTTGAGTCAATGTTAGAAAAGCCACCCTAATTTCCACATCCGTCATAATTGGAGGATCAACTGTAGATTGGTCATCTTGAGGAGCTTGGTTTCCTTGAGGGACTCCTTGATTCACATTCTCCTCTTCCGTCCTTCTTGTGGTCTCCCTTCTTGTATTCATATCCAATAGACACAATAGAAGAGTTAGGAAAAACACTTCATAGAGTTAAAACTCTTAGGTACGACTAAAGAGTAATAAAAGAAGTGAAATTTCCTAAACATCTTATAGCCTCTCATTGATAAGTGTGGCGCGCTTCACACTCATGAACAATAATTTACTAGACGTGGTTCATGAGACATCATCCTAGAATTATTCTAAACCTTGTACTCTTATTACAAAGTTTGCCACAACCCAGGGGTACCCCTTAGATGTAACACGGGATACTCGACCCCAAAGGGGTCTCATATAAGCCCTTAGCATAATCATGACCACAAGTAAATAGAAATGATGCAGAATTTAAAATTATTTACAATAGAAGTCTTTTTTATAAAAGGAATATAAGAGTCTAGACCTTGTCTCAAAGGAACCATCTAATACAATCTTAGGGACATAGCCCTTTACATCATAGTCTTGAAAATGGAAAGTACAAAAGGAACTGGAAATGAATAATGTCTTGTCCTCGAACCATGAGGACTCACCTAGCTTGGAGAATAGTCAACCCAAGCTTTACTTGAAAGAAGAAGTATACCGCAACGACCGGAACCTACACTTATAAGAAAATGTATAAAATATGGGTTAGCACAAATAATGTACTAAGTATGGAAGCCATGCATAAAAAAATCCTTAAAACATGCATAAAAGGGACATTTAGTTGAAATCATGCCTTTATCAAGTTTAAAAGCCATCTTGCACTTTTAGAGTAATTACATAGTCAAACCATATCATAAGCAACCCTAGGTTACCATAATCATGCATAACTTACCTTGACCTCATCCATAGCCAACACTCATAGACAAGGAGTCATTCATGTTCATATCTTATAATAAGTAAAGTCACTCTTAGTAACAATTCATATCTAGCATACATAGTTTCATATATCTTCATAGCATAAGGAAACCACACCATAACCCCTATAAGTCCACTTGTGCAATGTATAAGTGAGGTTCCATACCCCCACTCACACTAAGTAAATCTCATTAAGAAGTCATAAGTATAGCTCATGTTCATAGTTCATGTAAAGCATGAATTAACTCATAAAACATCATGTCATAAAAGAACATACCACAATTACTCTCAAAGCCTACTTGTGCAATGCATGAATGAAGTCTCATACCCCCATTCATACTAAGAAGAACCTCTCAAGTAATCATAGTGCATAACTCATGTTCATATTTCATATTCTTGTTCTTGTCATGTCATGGATCATGTTCTTCTCATGAAGGGAAATATAGCCTTAAATGACATAGACCATGTGAGCTACATGGAATCCGGTGTCATACCCCACACCGAAAAGAGGTGTCCTACTTGCCTAAGGTAGAACTAACTTGTTTAGCATTTAGGTGGATCCACTAGTTAAAGACCTATGTGGACACATAGTTATGGAATAAAGAGATTTCTACTAGAAACCCGGACTAACTGAGGTAAAAGTTTTCCATCTCATGAGATAAGCATATTGGGAAGCCGGACTAATTGACGTAAAATCTTCCATCTCATATTCATATCTACTCGGTGCTAAGCTTAATTTCCTATAATCTTTAAGTTAAGTCTTTACTTTACATTCATGTTTATGGAAGAATACCTAGCACTCAAACCAACATAGTATCATGGTAGCTCATGGATTCATTAGGTGAGAATCTCATTTCAACCTTTGAATCATTAATACGTGAGTAACCTTTCACACGATGTTCATAGTTTTTCATGAGAATAACCTTTCAATAAACACAACAATAATATCATAATTATAGAACTTTCATGCATAGTCATGTGTAACGGTATGGGCGAAGGGTCTTGCAACAATACCATAATTACACAATAGTCATAAGATCATCACTATCTAAGTGAATCACGAGTTCATATACAATCCTCATCACCATGTACAAACCCTAACAATTTTCCCTTCAAGGATATGAATCAAACTCAACCCAAACTTATAGAATTACTACCTTAGATAGGGTAATATAATGACTCAATAACTCAATTAACATAAACATAATCAATTGAAATGCTTCCTTAATCAATCAACCCACACCATAGTTCACAATTTAGAAATATGGGGGATTCATGGGTGCAAGGGGGAATGTCATCATAATTCAACAATACTTCATTAATCCAATCGTAATTGATCATATTTAACTATAATAAAGCAGAATTAAACAATTGAGAATATTTTGGAAGAAGACCCATGAAATAGACTGAAACCCTAGATAAAAAGCCACCACACCTTAGGTTGATTTCCACAAAAAATTGGAGAAGAAAGGCTGCTCTTTGAACCCTAAGCTTGACCTTGTTCTTGGTCTTCAATGGAGTCTTAGAGAGAGAAATATTGGAGAGGGGAGTTGGTTTTTAGGTTGAGTCTTGTCAATTATGAGGTGTTAAAGAGGTGGTTAATGGTTAATAACTACTTATATATGTATAAATAACTAATATAAATTGTCCCCACCCTTGAATAATTAAAATATAATTTGCCTAAATTAATACAACCTTGGCCGAAAAATGAGACAGCTTTACAGACCCCATCCATGACCCCTACCCACGAGGCGTGGATGGATCCACGGACCGTACTGGTCACTCGTAGGTTGGGTCATAGGCTTATCATTTTGGCCAGGGTTCAGGCCTCACTCACAAGACCCCACTCACGGGGTGTGAGTGGGTCTACAGGCCGTACTGCATGCTCGTGGTTCCTTTCAGAGACTTGGAGAATTGGGGGAGGTCTAGCCTCGACTCACGGGGCATGGGTTTCCATTTCGTGGGTGAATGCCTTCAAGTAGCTTTTTGGCTGCAAACCAAGGCCCTTCTCTAGGACCCTTGGTTGGTCCTTGGGGTGGTTATGCCTTGATGTTTAGGTCCTAACACATTTGTACTAACTTAGGAAGGTTATTTTAGGACTCGAATCTTTACGTTCAACCCCGTTTAGGCTACTAATTGACATGTTAGGCTCTAGTTTAGTTCGTTAGATTTCCAGGGTGTTACATCATATTCCTTATCCGATGGTCTTTAGGATATGACCACTTGAAGGTCTTATGTTACAAGGAACTAGGGAGAAAAGGTTAGTAGTGATGCCAATTATGGCTATATGACTAGATTAGTCTTGATATGATAGAATTAGATGATGTCCTTTGGTATAGACGGGTTGGTTTATTGTTATGTGTTTTGCTAGAGGATTTGATGAGTGGTGGTGTTTAAGTGATGCCTAGAGATGTTGAGTGAGTAGACTCGTTTAAAAGAGGATAGAAATGTAATTCTCCATGGTTTAGAATCACCTTGTGTGATAGATGTGAAAAGTTGAGTGATGAGTTGCTCTGACTTTAGAAGTTGCAAGAAATGGTGCTTAGAAAAGTCCGTGTAGGTTTACTCCCAAGGGGGAGATAATGTGATTAGATAGCAAGGTTGTTGAGTGTTCTAGATATTGATGATTTGGATTGGCTTGAAATTCTCACCTTGAGAGGTGTAGTGAGCTTGAGAAGTTTAGTCTCGATATTTTAGGCTCATATGAGTTCTTGAGTAGTGTTGGTAAGGGTTCTTGTGAGCTAGAGTGCCTAAATGAGAATCTTTTTAATTTAGAGGTTCCGGTAGAGGTGTTAGACCGACAAGTTAAGAAATAGAAGAGTGAGGAAGTTGTTTTCATGAAGGTGTAAATGAGTAGTTTTTGTGTGAAGGTTGTAGGTGAGAGTGCTACTTGGGAGGCCAAGGGGCCAATGAGATGTCCCGATATCCTTATCTTTCCTTCTATTCCTCCTTTAGCTTGAGAGGTTAAGTTTTACCTTGACTTGTTTCTTAAGTGTGAAGTCTTGGATGTTGTATGTGTTCCATAATTTCCTTGTTTTGGAAGTCATGTGTGAATTATATGTTTTCCATGGTTTCCTTAAATGATGCATGTTCTTGATGAAAGTTATGTTTATTAAGAAAATGAGTTTTCATGATTTATATTCCTCATGTTGTTATGCATTTGGTATGAGTTGCCTATCTGACTTCATGAGATGTGTTAATGGACATGCTTAAGTATGATTTTGAGAGAAATTGCATATTGGCTCCATGATGTTGTGTTGAGCATTATTTTAGTTGGAGAAGTGAGTTCCTCCTATGAAAATGAGAATTATTGAGTTTCATGCATATCGGGTTGTTAGATGTAGTTCCTACTCCCTTATTATGTATTGATTATGTTTGAGATGGAGTGAAGTTGCCTCCTTGGAATAGCTTGTTGTGAATAGTGCATTCGTAAATTTGGCACATATTGATGTTTCATGCATGATGAGCTGCTAGTCTTAAGTCTTTAATTCCATAAAGTGTTTAAAGTGTCATTCGAGGATGAATGTTCCCAAGGGGGAGATAATGTAACACCTCAGAAAACTAGTAGGTGAAACTAGAGCCTTACGAGTGTGTTGTTGAGTTTGATGTGGGGTTTTATGTTGTAAAATGACTTCCCGAGCTTAGGTTGAGGGGTTTAACGGTTAAACATCAAGGTACGACTCCCCAAGGACCAACCAAAGGGTCCTTGCGGAGGGCCCTAAAGCCTAGCCCACAAAGCTCCCCAAATATGCCCAAGCTGCCGAAATAGGGCCACCTACGGATGGCACCTACGGCCAGTAGGTGGACCCACGCCCCGTAGGTGGGGGGGTCATGGGTCAGGCCCCTAAATGAAGAGTTTCAGACCCCACCCACGGACCTGCAGGATGGGGTGTGAGTGCACCCACGGTCCGTGGGTCAAGGGGCATGGATTGCACCTGCAATCTGCCCCAAACTAAGCCAAGGTGAGTTTAAGTTAGGTAATTCCCAATTTAATTATTTTAGTGTAAAATAATTTTAATTCATTTTAATAGACTTATATAAGTATTTTTAATCCATTGACTAACCTATTAACTTCATAATTCCCAAGACCCGAAATCATAACTAACTTTACCCCCAAATATTTCTCTCACTAAAAAACCTCCATTGGAGAAGAAGAGGTCAAGGTCTAGGGCTCAAGAACTCACCTTTTTCACTCAAATTCGTGGAGATTCTTCAATTAAGGTATGGTAGTTTTGATTCATGGTTAAGTTTTCATCCATGAAGTCCTTAAATTCTCAATTCCAAAGTAAGAAAATTCTCCAAAACTAGGGCTTTCACTCCAAGTCATGGATTCCTTCTCAAAACATTTTCAATGATTCAATTGTTTTATATCATGGTTTAATTACTGATTTATGATGTTTTATGATAAATTCTTCAATTAGTCCACGAATTTTACTAACTTCTCAAATTGGATCTTAAAGTATGGTTGTTGAATTATGTGAGTAGAATGTTTTAGGAACATGAATATAATGAAGTGATTACTTTAATTATGTATTAATTAAGGAATTTATATGGATTTTATGTTGAATTCCCCCCAAGAACTTATAAACCCCCACGTCCCAAATTGTGACTTTGTGATGTGGGTGATTTGTAGTAGGATGAATGTTGTGGGAGTATATTGTATTAGTTGAGTTAATTGGATCATTTTCTCTTCCATGTTAAATGTAGTAATCCTAAATGAGATTCGTTGATTGTGATCCTTGATCCAAGAGGGGTAAGACATGAGACTTATGCCAAATTGTGGCTTTATGTGTATACTTTATGAACATGATTATACTCTAAATTGTTGTGTGTTGAATTGTATGTGGTGTTATTGTGGAAAGACTCCACAAACATGACTTATATTATGAGTGTTTGAGATCATGCATTTAATGACTAGATTACTTGAACTAACACTATATGCATGTCTAATATAATGAATGCTAGATGTGTTGATTGAATATGGTATTTTGTCCTTAAAGGGGCAATATATGATATTACAAATGCTTAGTGAAAGTGTGTTCTTTATGTAAGACCATCTTTTGAGAAAGTAAAGTTGTAACCCCCCGGAAACTATTAGACCAAACTAGAGCCTCAAGCTAGGGTTCTAAGGTTTGAGGTATGAGGAATAGAGTCGTAGATGAGACTTTCCATGCTTAGAATAAGGGGGTTAGTGGTTAAACATCAAGGTACATGTTAGACCCCGTAGCTTAGAAGATTACCTAAGGTTTTGGTAAGGGTTTCAAGGCTAAGTGCTAAGGCAAGGGGGAAAAGCCTAAGCCAAAGGCCAAGGCTACCCAACCTTGGCCATGCACTACCTAGGGTTCATGACCACCTTCACGACCAATGGTCTTGACCACGGTCCATGAAGGGGTCCGTGAAGACCCCTTAGTGTCATGGGAATCAAGGTCCTTAGGCCTAGCTACTACCTAAGGGACCACGAGCCACTTCACGACCCGTGGTCATAACCACAACTCGTGGTCATGCCTTAGGATTATGGGAGTTTGGCTTGTTGAAGGGAGCTACTGGTCAAGGGACCACGGGCACCACCACAGGCCGTGCTGCCCTTGACGGCTCGTGAAGAGGGGTGTGACCTCTGGCAAGGGGCTGCCAAGTTGAGGGTAAAATGGGAAATTCCTATTCGACTAGTTTTAAGTGGGGGTCATTTTATATGAGTTTTATTCACATATTTAAGGTATTTTAAGTCATTAGCCCCTAATTTTAAGTCACTTTTCACAAGACACAATCAAAATCCCAAATCACTCCACTCACAATATTTCTCTCTCTAGAAAGACCTCCATTGAAGAAGAAGCTAGAGCTTGAAGCTAAGGTCAAGATCAAAGGCTCCATTGTTGAAGGCTTGTGCTAGGGCTTTGATTAAGGTATGTTTAGATTTTAATCTATGGGTTCTTCCACCCATAAAGTCCCCTAGTATTTCCCCTAATTTGTGAAGAAGAACCCCAATTTAAGCTAGGGTTACTTCCAATGTGTGGGTTTTAGATGTACATGATTCCAATTGGTTGGATAATACTTTTATATGATTAATTTAGTGTTGATTCATGATATTATGAATAATTTATATGAATTCCATGATTAACCCTAGAAATCAAAGTATGTGGGTTTATGTCTTTTGATGAGAAATTGATGATTCTTGATAGATCTTCTAGAATTGTCATCATGTATAGAACTTATTCAAGAATGGGAATATGAAATCATGAATTGAACTAGACTTATGCATGCATGATAGACCATGAATTATAATGATTGAATTTGGGACTTTATGATGAATTATGCCTAGAATTGCCTATGATTAAGGCTTGTGACTAATAAGTCTTGTGATCTAGTCTAGTATGATGATTGTGGAGTAAAGCTTGATAGTAGGGCTTGAAGTCATAATGTTGATCACTAGGGCTTATAGAGTAAGTCTAATATGACGAGATATATTGCATAGAATTGGTATACAAAATAGATAGTGTTGTGGTGGAAGGCTTTTACCCACATGACCTACCTAGTACTATATGAATGCATGTATGTAGAATGTGAAAGGTCTTCTCACATAGAATGGTTCTAATTGAAAGGTTAATCACCAAAAATAAATCAAAGTATGTATGAACTATGATAGCTTGAAGTGTGACATATGATCCCTTCATGTATAGCTTGTATGATAGCATGAGCTTGTAGTTCTCATAGTAGCTTGGGATTGAAGAATTATGCTCTCCTAAGGTTAGCTTGATTTAGCATTGGTAGGATGCTTTTCATGGTAGCTTGCATTATGATAGGCATGGTAGCCTAGGATTGAGGACCTATACTCTCCTAAGGGTAGCTTGCACTAGCATTGCAATAATGCCTTCATGGTATATTGAATTGGTTAGGCCAAGACCACTTCATGGTAGCTTAGGATAGAGGATTCATACTCTCCTAAGGATAGCTTAGGGTTGAGGATTCATACTCTCCTAAGGGTAGCTTGCATCATATAAAAAGGCTTGCATGGTAGCTAGGTTGGAATACTTGTATTCTTCCTTTTATAGCTTGGGTTGCATGATAGTATGCCTTCCATGGTAGTTAGGTCTAGCCTATTAGTGTGTTATTCTTTGATAGACTAGAATGATAAATAGGAAGCATTGAGTAAGCTAGCCTAAAGAAGTACTTAGTATGAGTGGTAGTATGGGATGCCATTCATACATGGCACAAGTATGACTTGAAACTACTTATGAAGTGTCCTCTTATGTGATGTATGCTTAGCTTGGATTGTTGCTATAGTTTCCTTCCACGATATGATTGACTCAAGATGATAGTTCCTTTTCCTTATAAAGTAGGTCAAGAATGACACCTATGATTAGAAAGCATGAATAGAGTGATGTCAAGATATGTTTAGTGTGAGTGGTATTATGGGATGCCACTCATGCATTGCACAAGTGTGTCTTGAGGTTACTTAGGAGTATAAGTGCTCTAATGACATGAAAACCTAGGTCTTGACTATGAAGGTGGACTATGCCCAAGAATGACCAAAAAGAGGTACTTAGCTTGGATAGTATTATGGGATGCTATTCTTTCCTTGCACAAGTATGCTTGGAGGTGGCTTGTGAAGTAGTTCTCTTGTAATATGAAAGACTAAAGGTTGAAGTCTGTAAATATGAAAGACTAAAGGTTGAAGTCTGTAAATATGAAAGTCTAAGTTAAGACTAAGCCATGAACATGATATATCTCCTATGCTCATTAACTATGTCTTATGTTGACTTGTGATGATATGATACCTATGTTGGAGATTATGCTATGTATATGTTATTATCTCTTATGCTTATGTCTTATGTTGACTAACCATTTTGAGATTCTCTTATGATATTGTGCTAGCTTTCATACTTGGTAAATTTTGTACTAACGCATATTGCCTACATTCTAATCAAATGTAGGGTTTGGGAGATTGAGTTGCTTGAAGGCTAGGTTCCTAAGGTGCAAGAAGACTTGAAGATTTGGTGAGTCCTCATAGCTTCGAGGACAAACCCATTATGTTCCCTTTATGTCATTTCTTTATGTTTTAGACTTTTATATGGGCTGCATCCCAAGACTTTTATTCAAGAGTTAAATAGATGGTTTGATACAAGGTTATAGTAAAGACTTCCGCTTGCTTATGAAAATGTTTTCGATTGTAGAGTTTTAAAGAAGTTTTAAAGAAGTTTTAAATTTTCCCATACTTTTATATTATCTTATGTTTTGATTATGCTAAGGGCTTGTATTAGAGCCCTTCGGGGTCAAGTATGCCATGTTACGTCTAGGGGGTACTCCTGGGTCATGACAAAAGTGATCATGACTTTGATGTAGTTGTGGTGTAGTTGAAAGTCTATGCTCACTAACACACACTTGGACATGATGATTCCATGATTATGATGATATTATTGTGTTTATTGAAAGTTCATTCTCATAAACACATAATGAGCATAATGTGAAAGTTTTCCTCACATATTGAAGATTCTAGGTTGAAAGTTAGTTCTCACCTAATTGAATCCATCATGAAGTTCTTAGGTTGAAAGTCCATTCTCACCTAATGAATATATGAGCTATCTCCATGAATTGTGTTGAATGGAGGGTAAGATACTCCTTCATGCTTGTAAATTCAATTCAAGACTAGACATGTATTCATGGAAAGTTATGCCTAGCACCGAGTGGATATTGAATATAAGATAGAGGCTCTCCCCTCAATTCCACAGGCTGGGTCATCTAAAGTAATCTCATGAGATGGAAGTTCCCCCGTCAATACAATAGGTTTAGGGTTTCTAGTAGCAATCTCCTTATCTCATAACTACGTGCCCTCGTAGGTTATTTAGCCATTGGATTCACTTCCAAGCTAATACATTTTGGTTCTACCTTAGGCAAGTAGGACACCTCTTTTCGGTGTGGGGCATGTCACCGGATTCCATGCAAGCTAACATGGTCTATGTCGGTTAATGCTAATTCCCACAAGGTCAAGTCTAGGATGTACTATAGCTATTCAAGGATTTCTACTTAGTATGGGTGGGGGTATGGGACTTCATCCAGGTATTGCACAAGTAGGCTTTGAGAGTAGTTATGGTAGTTCCTACTTGTCAAGATGACTCATGTAATGAATGTGTTTGTGCCTAAATTGTTATTGCATTTGATGTCAAGTCTACTTTTAATGTTGCATGTTAACTTGGATTGTTTCTATGAGTTGCTTCTATTGATGTGGTTGACTAAAAGTGAGTGTTTCATAGTCTATGAGAGATTGGATAAGGATGAGATTAAAAAGGATAAACATGAATGAGGATCTAAAGTGAATTGCTTAGTGTAGGTGGGATTATAGGGTCTTACCTATGCATTGCACAAGCTTGCCTTGAGGTGGCTCATGAAGCGTTGCTCACATGTCATGTTAACACAAGATTGCATTGACTATGTATATGTTCCTAATGGTATCTCTTTTGTGCACTAGTTGTGATTGTTGTCTATCATGCTATGGGCTATGTTATCCCATGATGTCTTGTATGCTTATGATTGTGTTTTCACACTATTTTCATAAATGATGGTTTTAAACTAGCAAAGTGCATTCATTCAATAAAAATGTCTCTTTTAGCATCTTTTCAAAGGTTTTTATTGCATGGCTATCATACTTAATACATATTTGTGCTAACCCATATTTCTTTTAATTTTTTACAAAGTGTAGGGTTTGGAGACTTGAGTATTATTCTTGGAAGATGGGTTTCTAAGGAGCATGGAGTTTAAGATTTGATGAGTCCTTATAGCTTCGAGGACAAACCCATTATTACCTTTATGTCTTTTGTTTTACTTTTAGAGCTTTTGTATGGGCTATGTCCCTAAGTGTTATTCAAGTGTAGTAGATGGTTTGAGACATAGTGTCATACACTTTCACCTACTTTTATAAAAGACTTCGATTGTAATGAAAAGTTTTAAATTTCCACAAAATTTCCTATGTTTTTATGGTATGATGTGCTAGAGGCTTGTATAAGGCTCTTCGGAGTTTTGTACGCCGTGTTACGTCTAGGGGGTACTCTTGGATTGTAACATGATATATGTACCCTTTGGAAATTATCTTTCTGGCCTTAAGGTAAGAGAAAAATCGACCTACAAGCACTAAGCTACTACCCTTCCATTCTAAGACATGCTCATTTGGAAACTGAAACAGAACGATCCTAGTTCTACAATCGACTGATTCATAACAAGAATGTAACCAATCCATGCATATAATGATATCAAAGTCTACCATTTCTAACTCTACAGGATCTGCTGAGATGACTTTATGAGACACTGTGACAGGGCAATTTTTATATACCCATCTAGCTATAACTGGGTCACCAACTGGAGTAGAGACTGAGAAGTGTTCTGAAAGAGTTTCTAGACTGACACCGAAGTTTACTACTATATAGGGAGTTACAAAGGAAAGAGTAGCCCATGGATCTAACAATGCATAAACATCTAAATGGAAAACTCGTAACATACCAATGACCACATCAGGAGAATCTTCCTGGTCCTGGCGAGCCCGAGAGCATACAACCTATTCTAGCGTTGACTGCCACCTGTACCAGATAAAGCACCCTTCTGAGTTGGGCGACCTGCTAGTGCTGCTGGAACTGTAGACTGAGCCCTATTATTATTACCTCCTTACCCCTGCCTGGCAGAAGGGCAATCCTTCAACCTATGGCCAGACTGACCACACCCAAATCACCCTTCCTTGCCCGCAAGAAACTCGCCAGGATGTTTCTTACCACACTTTGGACAAGTTGGGAAAGTCCTGTTACCTGAATTACTCTCTTGAGACATAGAGCCTGATGTCGTACCTTTCTGATCCTATCGAAACCTAGGGAATGGGGCACTAGCTGATAAAGGTGCTGGGGTTGTAGATCTTTGTTGAAACTGTGAGCGATTCCCACCACTCGATTTCTACTGAGAGCATTCATAAATCCCTATTCTAGCGTTCTTGTTGTCCTTAGCCATTTCCCTAAGCTTATCTCCCTCAACCTGCTGAGCATGGGTCATAAACCTAGAGATATTCATATCCTTTAACAACATAACATTCCTGCACTCTATCTTTACCAAATCGGATACCCCAAACAGAAACTTACTCATTTGTGCCCTTGGATCGGCAACCATATATGGAGCATACCTAGAGAGTTGGGTGAACTTAAGTCCTTACTCTTGGACTAACATGCTACCTTGCCTCCCTCAACTCTCTCGGGAAGAACCTATCCAGAAAAGCTCCAGTAAAGCATTCCCTAGTCACAAGAGCTGCATCTGCACCCTCATTTTCTTTCAACTAAGTCAACTAGATGTGAGCCACATCCTTAAGCTGGTAGGATGCCAACTCTACCCTATCATTACAAGTCACTTGCATCACTCCAAAGATTTTCTTAACCTCATCAATGAAGTTTCGTCGGTCCTTACCAATCTGCGACCCTAGAAACTCAAGCGGATTCATCTGAACAAAATCTCAAACTCTAGTTGCCACTGATCCACCATTAGTATTAGTAGGAACTGGACCTACTGACTGTTCTGGTTGGCTATACTCTGAGCCAAAAGTTGGATCGCATTTTGGAATTCTGCATTCGTAACCTCATGGTCCGGGATTGGAGGAACTGCATTAGCAAGGAATGATCTGAATTGCATAACGACGAATTAGAAAGGAGATCATACCTACGCACGATAAGAATAATAAGAAAGTGAAGTTTTTCCTAAAACACTTCGTAGCCTCCCTCTCATTAGATGTGGTGCACTTCACACCCATGAAAGAGACTCTACTTAGTGCGGCTTTCAGAAATCCTAGGAATCTTGAACCTAATAATCTGATACCAAGTTTGTCAGGCCCCGAGACTATCCCCTTGACATAAACACGAGACCTAAGATCTCGAGTGACCCCAAGCTAACCCTGAAGATGGCATATCATAAGAATACTAAAACAATCTAATTAAAGATATACTATGCGGAAGCTAAAATAGTGGTAACTAAAAGTGGGGAATACCCAACTAATCTAAATATATGAAATGTACTAAGAGTTCAATGACAACTGAAAGATCAAACTTAAATCTAAAGTTGAATCTAATACTATGTTTGAAAAAGTCTCTACTGACTAGAGTTTTTAGGACATACCCTCAACTAACTCTTAGCAAATCTGAAAACTGAAATGAAAGACTAAATATGAAAGATAAGTCTATTGTCCTCGAAGTATGAGGACTCACCATTGAAGCTGTTGAATACGAATCCGGAACCGATCTATACGTGATCTAGATGCTGAATACCTAAACCTACATCATGAAAAGATGTAGCGCAGAGTATGCGTTAGTACTTAAAATGTACTAAGCATGCAAGATATAGATAATAGTTGAACAAGGTATAAAAGTTGAACAAACATAACTGAGCAATGACATAATCTGAACAGAAACATAGATACTCAAATATAATTGAAAGTTGAGCTAAATGCAATGACCAAGTACTAATAATGAATTTAACATGTTGGGACTCAATACTGAAGTGTAACTGAAAACCTGGTGATATGCAATAGAGTCTGACTCTGGGAGCTACTATTAACCAACATAAAACCATGTAAGATAAATGTGGAGTCCGATGTATATGCCACATCGAGAGGACCCAATATACCTTTCCAGGGGTATAAAGGCATGACTGACATGATCACTAAATCTGATGCCTAAAAGAGGAGACCTATAAATCTATTGGGGCATGTAGTTTTGGGATTATGAGGGTACGCTGAACCTTAGTCCAACTCGGTGCTAAGCCTACTCTCAACTGGAAATGTGTATGACACAACATAACTGAAATACTGGATAACTCAATATTCTGATATGCAAATCTGATAATGCAACTTTTAGGTATTGACAATGAAACGTTCAAAATTAGAGCATGTATATCTGTTTAACTGACCTAGCAAGTGTAATTAATGAACTAACATAATCTACACAACTAGGGTTATGATTTTCATGCAAGGAACTAAGCAAAGATTTCATGAAAACGTGATAATCTGATTAAGAATACTATAACATTAAATCACAACCAATATCTAAGGTTTTAAAAACCCTAGGTCTAAGCAAGTTATAGCGAATCAAAAATCTGACTGAATTCAAGGGACCTAGTGGATGAAAGGAACCCACTAGTGAAATCCCACATACATGATGACGAAATCTATGGAGAAATCCTTCCAATTAGGGGCTGGAATTGAAGAAAATCTACTGTGTTCTTGGAAGGACTTGGTCGACTCTTTCTCCTCTTTTGCTCTAAGTTTTGATGAATTTTGGTGAATGAATCACTTAGGGTAAGTTCTGACTAGAATATTAGGCTTAAACTAAACCAAATGATGTAGCTTTGGGATAAAATAATTAAGAAAAGACCCAACTACCCTTAACAGGAAAGTCAACTGCCGACCTACGGACCCTGACTGATGGTCTGTGGTTTGACCGACGGTCCGTCCTATCAGTTCATCAATCGGCGTCTGGGAGCTGCAAGCTGGGGTCTGAACCATGGACTGTGGTCCCACCTATGGTATGTAAGTCCCATCATGGTTCTAGATTTTTCTAGAACAAGTTGAGGTAGTCGACGCGGACCACACCTACTGTCAGTGGGTTAACCTACGGTCAGTAGGTGGCTTCCGTCGGTGGCACCAGCAACTTTTGAAAATCTGCAATTTGTCCTTTTTCAAATCCGGGTAGTTACAGAAGATGACATTCTGAAGACGGCTTTTCGAACTCAGTATGGTCATTATGAGTTATTGGTAATGTCGTTAGGTTTGACTAATGCTTTGCCGACATTTATGGATTTGATGAATAAGGTGTTTAGACGGTACCTTGACATGTTTATGATTGTGTTCATTGACATATTGATCTATTTGTGAAGTGAGGATGATCACATCAATCATTTGAGGATTGTGTTGCAATTTCTCAAGGACCAACAACTCTTTGAAAAGTTTAGCAAATGTGAGTTTTGGCTAAGGTCCGTAGCTTTTCTTGGTCACATTGTTTCAAGTAAGGAAATTTAGGTAGATCCTATGAAGATGATTGCAGTTAAGAGTTGGCCTAGACCTCTATCCCCTTCAGATATTAGAAGTTTCTTGGGTCTACCCGGTTACTATAGAAGGTTTATTGAAGGGTTTTCTTCAATTCCCTCTCATTTGATGACTTTGATCCAAAGGAAGGTTAAGTTCATATAGTCTGAAGCATGAAAAAAGAGTTTCCAAGAGTTGAAGGATAGACTTACTTCCGCTCCGGTGTTGACTTTACCAGAAGGGACTAATGGTTTTGTTGTTTATTGTGATGCCTCGAGAATTAGGCTAGGATGTGTGCTAATGCAAAATGGGAAAGTCATACTTCATGACAAATCAAGATTCATGAAAAGAATTATCCTACCCATGACCTTGAACTAGCGACGTTGTTTTTGCCTTAAAGATTTGGAGGCACTATTTGTATGGTGTTCATGTGATGTTTTCACCAACCATAAAAGTTTACAATGTGTGTTTAATCAGAACGATCTAAACCTTAGCCAAAGAAGGTGGCTTGAGTTATTGAAGGATTATGATATGAGTGTTCTCTATCACCCCGGTAAAGCGAAAGTGGTGGTGAGTGCTCTTAGTCAGCTATCTATGGGTAGTGTTGCTCATATTGAAGGTGATAAAAAAGAGTTAGTTCGAGATGTTCATAGATTGGCCCGGTTGGGCGTTCAGTTAGTGGACTTTACCAAGGGTGGTGTTATAGTTCACAATGGGCCAGAATCATCTTTCATGGCAGATGTGAAAGCCAAGCAAGGTCTTGATCCGACTTTGGTTGAATTAAAGGAAACGCTGCTTAAGAAGTCTGTTGAGGCTTTATCCCAATGGGGAGATGGAGTGCTTAGATATCAAGGTCGTTTGTGTGTTCCTAATGTTGATGACTTCAGGGAACAAATCTTGTTAGAAGCCCATAGTTCTCCGTATTCCATTCACTTGGGTGCCACCAATATGTACCATGATTTGTGAGAGATCTATTGGTTGAATGGGATGAAAAAGGATATTGCGGGATTTGTGGCTAAGTGTCCTAATTGCCAAAAAGTGAAAGTTGAACACCAGAAACCGGGAGGTTTATCCCAAGACATTTACATTCCTATTTGGAAGTGGGAAGATTTGAATATGGACTTCATCGTTGGGTTACCTCGTACCCAGCGACAACATGACTCGATTTGGGTTATAGTAGATCGGAGGACGAAATCGACTCATTTCATTCCCATCAAGAATTCTTATTCGGCGGAGGATTATTCTAATTTGTATTTGAGAGAGATGGTAAAGTTGCATGGAGTGCCTTTATCCATTATCTCCGATCATGGCACTCAGTTTTAGAAATCTTTCCAAAAGGGTCTTGGGACTCGTGTCAAGCTTAGTACGACTTTTTATCCACAAACCGATGGGCAAGCAGAGCGTACTATCAAAACTTTGGAAGATATGTTGATATCTTGTGTGATAGATTTCAAGGATAATTGGGATGACCACTTGCCTTTGATTGAGTTTGCCTATAACAATAGTTATCACTCAAGTATTGGTATGGCACCATTTGAGGCTAGGACGTGTAGATCTCCTATATGTTGGTTCGATGTAAGGACCCAAAGGTACCCCCTAAACGTAACATGGCATACAAGATCCCGAGAGGCCTCATATAAGCCACTTAGCTTTCATAACATAAGATAGTAAAAATGAGCGGAAATTTAAAACAATTTTCAATATCATCAAAGTTTTATAAAAAAAAGTGGAAGTCTATTACAATTTGTCTCAAACCATCTACAACATGAATATCTTGGGACACGGCCCATACAATAATGTTCGAAACAAAAAATGAAAGAATATAAGAGAAATGGTGGCTATATCCTCGAATGCTATGAGGACTCACCAATCTTCAAGCCTTGCTCTACTAAGATCCTAGCCACGAGAATGAAAGTCGAGATCGCCGGACCCTATATTTGGATAAGAAATGTAGGCAATAGTATGCGTTAGTACAAACATGTAATAAATATGATAGCTAGCATAAACATAAACATAAGAGTTAGACAATAAAAATCATAAAGCATAATCAATGCACATCATAGTTCACATCAACATAGGAGGAATACTACTCGGAGTAACCTCAAATCATCCTTACTCATCATGGAAGACAACTCAAGCAACAATCCAAGCTCATCACTCATCATAACATAGTCTAGATTATCTTTTATAGACATGGGATTGCCTCTTGCCTTACTATAAAAGAACATGGGTAGTCGCCTCTAGTCCTTCTTAACATATGGATCATGGGTACTCGCCTCTTGTCCAACATCATGGGACATGGGTATTCGCATCTTGTCATTCTATAGGGATCATGGGTACTTGCCTCTTGTCCAATTCATATCTTAAGAACATGGGGATTCACCTCTTGTTCTTTCAACTTTTCCTTTAACTCCTTAAGTTTTACCGGAGCCATTCTATAAGGAGGAATAGAAATAGGTTACGTATGTGGGAGAAGGTCAATGCCAAAGTCTATTTCCCTTTCGGGAGGAATGTCGGGTAGATCATCTTGGAACACTTTTGGATACTCATAACAATGGGTACCGACTCAAGATTAAGGGTTTCAGAATCCATATCCCTCACCCTAACTAAATGGTACAAACAACCCTTAGAAATCATCTTTCTAGATTTAAAAGAAGAAATAAACCGACCTTTTGGAATAGAATTTCCCCCCTTTCACTCTAGGACATGCCCATTTAGGAACTGAAACTTGACTACACGGGTTCTACAATCAATAGAAGCATAACAAGAATGTAACCAATCCATCCCAAGGATGACATCAAAATCTAATATATCAACGTCTACCAAGTCAACAAGAGTAACTTTATGGGATAAGGAGATGGGACACTTTCCATAAACCCTATCAGCCAACACAGAATCACCAACAGGAGTAGAGACAGAAAAAGGATCTAACAGCACATCGGGGAGCACATCAAATCTTATAGCCACATATGGCGTCACACAAGACAAAGTAGCACCGGAATCAAGTACAGCGTATACATCAATATGGAAAACTTTCAACATACTGGTAACCACATTGGGAGAACCCTCTAGTTCACCTCGAGTTTGAAGAGCATAAAACCTTTTTGCTTAGGAGTATTTTAACACGAACCACTTGGACCGGGTGAAGGATAGGGTTGAGCCCTACGAGGATTATCTCCCTCATTCTTAGTAACCGAAGGACAGCCTCTTATCTTGTGATCTGTCTTATCACAACCAAAACAAACATTGGAATCCGGTAGACATTTACCTTCATGCTTTCTTCCACACTTAGCCCAATTAGGCTAAGAAGACCAATTACCACCTCCTTGAGGCTGAGGGTTAGACACCATTTTATTGTTGAACCTTGGGGGAGCCTTAGAAACACCTTGCCTGGAGAATCTTTGTCAAAATCTTGAACGACCACGTCCACTGAACCTAGAGTATGAATAGTTACCATTATCCATTCTTGCCCTCTTTGTTTCTCTAGAACTTTCTCTAAGCTTTTCCCCTTCAATTTGTTGAGCATGGACCATGAGAGGAGAAATATCCATTTCATGGATAAGAATAGTCGTACGACACTCTTTTACAACCAATTTAGACACACCCGAAATGAACTAGTCATCATTGCCCTACAGTCGGCAACTATAGAAAGAGCATACTTAGACAATTGAGTGAATCTCAAGGCATATTATTTCACACTCAAATTTTCTTGTCAATGATTAATGAACTCAAGCACTTTAGCCTCCCTAATCTCAAGAGGAAAGAACCTATCAAGAAAAGTGGACTTAAACCTTTCCCATTCAAGGGGACCCGCATCTACCAGTCTTCTTCCTTCCATTTGTTGAACCAAATTTGAGCAACCCCCTTAAGTTGATAAGTGGCCAATTCCTCCTTATCCACCGAAGTCACTCCCATGATAGCCAACACCTTATAGACCTCATCATTAAACTCTTGAGAATCTTTCTCAACCTTAGAACCATCAAATTCCAGAGGATTCATCCTTGTAAAGTCCCTCACTCTTGATGTTGCCGTACCCACATTTAGGTTCATGGGGTTCACAATCTACCTATTGGCTTAGGGCATCACAACTTGAGCCAACACTTGAAAAGCCATTCTAAACTCTACATTAGTCACTTGGTCGGCCGAAGGGTCAACCGAAGCATGAGGAGCTTGACGAGGATCTCCTTGGTCAATCTCTTCTCCCTCGGTCCTTCTAGCAAAATCTCTTCTAGTAGTCATATCATGTAGACCATCGGGTAAGGATTAGGATAAAGACCTTATAGAGTTAAAATCTATCACACAACTTAGAGAAATGAAGAAGTGAAGTTTTCTAAGCATGTAATAGCTTCTCATTCATAATTGTGGCGCGCTTCACCCTTATGAACAAGACTCTACTAGACGTGGTTTTGAGACATTCTATGTCACGCCCCGAGCATACACCCTGGGAGGGACTGGCACTCGAGAACCAATGTTGGCCCCAAGCGAACCCTTGGCCTGACTTACTTACTCAGCGGAAGACTTAACTTATAAAAGATACCTCATATAAAACTTAGAATGACATAAAGAAAACATTCAACTAGCCAATAAGGCAAACTCAAGTTGCAACATAAGATAATGAAAATGAAAAGAATAAATAACTAACATTTGACTGTGTATGAAGCTTCTAAAACAACTGAGATGGCTGTCGGGACAAGGCCCACGACATCCTAATGAACTAAAGCTACTAAAAGCAATCAAAAAATGGGTCCTCCAGAAAGCATGAGGCTCACCAACTAACTCTGAATGCTCAACTGGATCAACGAGGCGCTGGATGCTGATCCTGGTTACCTGTGTCTGCATCATAAGAAGATGCAGGCCAAATGGCATGAATACATTGAATGTACGAGTATGCGAGGGGAATTCTAAAATAAGACATAACCTTGAAAGGAACTGAAGAACTTACCTGACTCAACTCAACTCAAATTTAACTGAATGCATTTCAATATAAAGCAGTATAAAACAAGTCCAATATAAAGAAAAGCTTTTTAAAGATGGATGTCAACTCTGTGTATTTGGAAAAACAATAATACTCTGTGTGTATGCAAAGATACAAATATAACTCTGAAAATGTGTGTAAAAATACAATAAAACTGTGTATATATAAGAATAAAAACACTTTTGTGGGAGTTTCTCTAACCGAAACCATCACGTAAGAGCTATTGTGATGATACAACATTTTGCCTCACGCTTCCAAGGCCGGCCTATACCTTTCATAGGGTATAGAACCTAACTACTAAGTGGATCCACTAGTCTATGCTAAAAAGCACTAAGGAATCATCTAAAAGTATGACCCTTTTCTACCCATGATGGCTACATGGTTTATGGGGGCTGTGAGTTGTCTGAACTCTCCCTCATATCGGTGCTCAATACTACTCCCAAATATGATACTATCTCTAATGTTTTAAAAAAACATACTTCTTTCTGTGATTTAAGATAATTACTCAAAAACTTAGCTCAAGGGCTATCTTGGAAATCAAACTTTCTTCTCTTTCTTAATTGTGAAAGCGTTAACTCTTTTTTGAAAACTAACTCAAAGGTTCTTTTCAAATCAAGGTGTCCTTTTCTTGTTTAAATGTGAAATCATTTTAAACTCTTTGGGAATACATAGTCCCCATATACTTTGAAGAAATGAACTTCAATCATTACTCTTTACTCTTTGCTCAACTTGAACTTTTAGTCTTAAAACAAAGTTAAAACATTTGGTAAAGACTTTTTGAAAACTCTAGGAACTCTTCTTGACTTGACTCTTATTTCTCTTAACTTTGATCTTAACTTTCCTTGAATTTGGTTATGGATTCAAGGTTCATGTTCTCATGTTTAGGGATGTTTTCATGATGTTTAGATGTAGCTTAGAGTGTTGGAATCAACTAGAAAACATAGGTATGTTGCTAAGGAACTAGTACGGCAAGATGGGGGAGGAATGGGAAGAACTGGCATCCCTGGTGCTCTGAGCGACGTGGCGAGCAAGAGGGGAAAGTTCAGAAGAATGGGTGGGGCACTCTGGCTAGCGCGGCACCCCAAGACCCAAACTTCAGGGGATCTGAGAGGGACGGCGCCCTAGGCCCCTGCCCAGGTGCACTTCGACTTTTCTTGCTCATTTTTAAACTCTAAACCCCCTAAATCAACTTGGTTCTTTCCCCAAACACTTAGGAACAACTAAATCATCAATATATGCAAGATCCAACTCGAAATCATACCTAATTATACGAATCAATCTCATGACACTTCAACAACAAGAACCCACAAGATTTCCAACGAATTAACATCAAGAACTCATAGGATTTGTTTTCAAAACTATGTAACTTCGCTAAGTTGAATCATGATTGGTGCACAGGTGAACTAACCCAACGTTATGTGATCTCACATACCTCATAGGGATCACCCCTTGATGAAATCCACGATCTTAGCTTCGAGAATTTGACAATTCTTGCTTCTTCTCCTCTCTTCTCTTCTTCTTTTCTCTTATCTAAAACCCTAACTCAATATTGTAAAAGCGTAAACTAAATCCTATCTGTTTAAACCCCAATTAATTACCCAAAAACGAAATTAAGTCATGGGGTATGGAAAATACCATAATGCCCTTCTAAACTCCGGATTACACTTTACTTATTTGAACAGCCCAACTTCAAATGGGCATATCTCACTCATACGAACTCGGAATTGAGTAAACTCGGCAGAATTGGAAAGAATATTCCAAGATATTTCCTACGATATATGGAAGAACACCTAAACCACCCTGAGCTAGGAGTTATGATCGTTTGAATTTGACCAAAAACTCAAACATAACATAACTTAGCAAATTTTCTAGATTCTCATTCTTTCTATAAAACTTCTTTCTAATTCTAGATCTTTCAAGTCCTTTCAAATAGAGAAGTGTTACAATATCTCCCCCTTGGGAACATTCATCCTCGAATGAGATTACTCTTATTAGGCTAAGGGTGTAACATCTAATATTCAACTCAAACACCCAACAAGCAATGCAAATATAGCATGCCAACTTATAAATTAAAGAGTACTAAGAAGAGAATTAGTACCTTGATCTAGAATTTCTCCCGGTTAAAAGAGATGTGGATATCTTTTCTTCATATCTTCTTCAGCTTCCCAAGTAGTTTCCTTAACAAACTGGTTCCTCCATAAGACTTTGACTGATGTTACTTCCTTAGTCCTCAACTTGAGAACTTAGCGATCTAGAATCTGAACCAGAATCTCTTCATAAGATAAGCTATCCTTGATCCCAATATCTTTAGTTGGCATGACAAGTGAAGGATCTCCCATGCACTTCTTCAACATGGAAATGTGAAAGACCGGATGAACCGCTGCTAAATATGGGGGGTAGCTCCAACTCATAAGCTACGTTACCGATCCTCTTGGATATTTTGTAAGGACCAATATACCGGGGACTAAGCTTCCCCTTCTTACCAAATCTCATAACACCCTTCATGGGTGATACTTTCAAGTAGACCCAATCATCTACTTCAAACTCTAACTCCCTTCTCCTTACATCAGTGTAGGATTTCTGATGACTCTGCGCTGTTTTTAGCCTTTCTTGAATTAGCTACACCTTCTCCATAGCTTGATGAACTAAGTCTAGTCTTATCAACCCTGCTTCACCAACTTCAAACCATCCAATAGGAGATCTACATCTTCTTCCATAAAGAGCTTCATAAGAAGCTATACGGATGCTAGAGTGGTAACTATTGTTGTAAGCGAACTCAATGAGAGGTAGGTGATCATCCCAATTACCTTTGAAGTCAATAACACAAGCCCTAAACATATCCTCTAAGGTCTGAATAGTGCTCTCTGCTTGCCCATCTGTCTGAAGATGAAAGGCACTACTTCAGCTCACCTTTGAACCCAAGCCTTTTTCGAATGAATTCCAAAACTGTGTAGTAAATTGCGCACCTCTGTCTGAAATAATGGAGACCGAAACCCCATGAAGTCTAACTACATCTTGATTATATAACTTAGCATAATCTTCTGCTGAATGGATAGTCTTTACCGGCAAAAAGTGGGCTAATTTTGTCATTCTATCGATAATCACCCAATAGAATCATGTTGCCTACGAGACCCTGGTAAACCTGTGATGAAATCCATATTAATCATCTCCCACTTCCATTCTGGAAATTCTTTATTTTGAACCATACCACCCAGCCTTTGGTGCTTTACTTTAACTTGTTGGCAATTTAGACACTTAGCCACAAACTCTGCAATGCCTTTCTTCATACTACTCCACCTATACACTTCTCTCAATTCATGATACATCTTTGTGGAACCCAGATGAATGGAATATCTGGAGCTATGAGCTTCTTCCATGATCCTTTCTTGGAGTTCATCCACCCTTGGTACACACAATCTGCCTTGATACCACAATACACCATCTCCCCCTTGTTCAAAAGCCATAACTTTTTGCTTATGAACATTTGCCTTCAATTCAAGAAAAATTGGGTATTGTTCTTGCTTTTCTTTCACTTCTGACACTATTTGTGATTCAGCCCCATACATAACCACTACTGCTCCTTCTGTGGAATCCATTAGTTGAACTCCATGTAACAACTCAGAAAACTAGTAGGTGGAACTAGAGTCATACGAGTGTGTGGGTGAGTTGGATGTGGGGTTTAGAAGTGTAAAATGACTTCTCGAGTTTAGATTGAGGGGTTTAGGGGTTAAATGTCAAGGTACGACTCCACAAGGACCAACCAAAGGGGTCCTTAAGGAGGAACCCAAAACAGTCCCCCAAATTTGCCCCAAGACTGCCCAAAATGCATGGCACCTACGGGGAGTAGGTCCATCCACGCTCCGTAGATCTTGGGCGTGAATCAAGACCTCCAACTCAAGCTGCAGGCCATGACCTATGGACCTGCAGCACAGCCAGTAGGCTGACCTACGGACCGTAGGTCCCAGGCGTAGGTCATGCCTACACTTGTTGTCCAAGACTCGGCCAATCAAGGGTGCATTTAGGTAATTCGTTTTTAATTGGTTTTATGTAGGGGTTGTTTAATATAGTATTTTATATATATATATATATATATAGAGAGAGAGAGAGAGTATTTTCAGTCATAAAACACCCTATTAACTCATTATATCACAACACCCCAAATTATAACCACCCCTCCTCTCTAAAAAAATCTTCTCTCTAGAAACATCCATTGAAGAACAAAGAAAGGGATCAAGTTAGAGGTTGAATAAGGGATCTTTTCATTCTAATTTGGTTAGATTCTACACCTAAGGTACAGTAGTCTTCATCCTTGATTAAGTTTCATTCAAGGAGCCTTTTCAAAAGATGATTTGAAGTTTCCAAAATCCCCCAAAAACCTAGGGTTTCAATCTATATCATGGGTCTTCTTCTAAAATGTTTTCAATTGTTTAATTATGGTTTATTATGATAAATTAAGATTGGATTTATGGGGTATTATTTTTTTATGATGAAAATTCCCCTTGGACCCATGATTTCCCCCACTTTACTAAATTGATTTCATGATGTGGGAATTGTTGAATATTAGCCCAATTATGTGATTAATGGTTGTTCTTGGTGTAGTTACATGATTCTAGTATAATCAAACTTGTATCCATGATTAACCTAAGGGTCGATGGGGAAATTGATATAATCTAGTGTCATGTCATGAAAGAGGCAAATTGAGGGTTAGATGTGACCTTCCAAGCATGATGAATTTCTTTATGAATTGCGTTAGACTAGATGATCTAGATATGAATTGCTTAAGGGTAATCTTCAAGACATGATTTGATTTGATTAGGGCTTATATGTGGGATCATGGTTGTGTAATATTGAGATTGAGTTTATATGTCTCCCATATGACTATAATTGATCAAGAATGAGGCATGTGGTTAGTTTACATTGAGAACTAGGTATACATGATGAACATGTGAGGCATTGCTTGTGAGTAAGGCTTGTAACATGAAGATGACTCCTAGGGCTTTAAAAGGTAAAAGCTAAAATGAATAAGCTAAGGATGTCAAGACTTTAAGAAAAAAGCTATTATGTATGTTGAGTTGTATATTGAATTATTGTGAATATACTTCACCCACATGACCTATAATATTATCACATGAGTTTATGCATGAAGTAAATGATCTACTTGAGTCATGATTCTATTCATGTCTAATATAGTGAATGCTAGATGTGTTGACATAACATGATCTATGTCCCTTGAATGCAAGATATGAAGAGTATGTATGATTATGATATTATGTGCATGTTTATGAACGCTTTGAGATTAAAGTGTCTATTATGATAATGTTGTTGTTGTGTCAATGGAAGGACAATCACACACACGCATGCATGAACATGACAAAGATATGACTAAGATGTTAATTGTATTATTGAATCTAGATATTCCCCTTATCTAATGTGCTAATACTAGATGTTTGGGTGGAGTTGATTCATAGCCCTTGAAGGGTAAATTATAAAAGTTTGTACATGTTGACAAGAATTGTGTATGAACTCATGATTCACTTAGAAAGTGAAGATCCTATGACTCTTTTGTAATTGTGGTAGTTGTTGAAAGGTCATTCTCCCCTTACCCTTACACATGACTATGCATGAAATGTCTAGGACTATGATAATATTGTTGTGTTGATTGAAAGGCTATTCTCATTAACACTAGTAACATGATGTGAAATGTTTACTCACATATTAATGATTCTAAGGTTGAAAGGCTATTCTAACCTAATGAATCTATGAGCTATATCATGATGTTGTATTGGATTGAGTGTTAAGTCACCCTTCCATAAATATGAACTTAAGTAAAGACTTAACATGAACTTAAAAGGAATTATGCTTAGCATCGAGTGGATATGAAAATGAGATGCAAGCTTTTACGCCAGTTAGTCCGGCTTCCCAAAACATGTTATCTCATGAGATGGAAACCTTCTACGTAAGTCGGTTTGGGTATCTAGTCACAATCTCCTTATCCCATAACTATGTGCCCATATAGGTTCTTAGCTAGTGGATCCACCTAAAAGCTAAACATGTTAGTTCTACCTTAGGCAAGTAGGACACCTCTTTTCGGTGTCGAGCATGACACCGGATTCCATGTAGCTCACATGGTCTATATCGGTTAAGGCTATTTTCCTACAGCAATAAGAACATAAACCATGACATGATCAAGAATATGAACTATGAACAAGAACATGGGTTATTAACTATGGTTCCTCAAGAGGTTCTACTTAGTGTGAATAGGGGGTATGGGACCTCATTCATGCATTACACAAGTATGCTTTGAGAGTGGGCACGGTAGGTTTCCCTTATGACATGATGTTTATGAGTTAATGCATTCTTTATTATGAATTATGAACATGAACATGGACTATACTTATGACTTCTTAATGAGCTTTATTTAGTGTGAGTGGGGTATGGGACTTCACTTATACATTGCACAAGTAGACTTAAAAGGGGGTTGTGGTGTGGTTTCTTTATGCTATAAAGATATATGAATGTATGCATGCATAATATGGATTGTTGCTATGACTGACTTTACTTATTACAATATATTAACATTAATGTCTCCTTGTCTATGAGTGTTGGCTATGGATAAGGTCAAGGTATGTTATCCATGATCATAGTGGCCTAGAAGTGATACTTAGTGTAGATAGGATTATGGGATCCTATCTATGCATTGCACAAGTATAACTTAGGGTTTCTTATATGATAATTCTATTATGATGATATGATCTTGGTATGTAATTATGTATGTGAACTATGTCTTGTGAAGATTGGAGTATGCATTATGTTTTTGTTGGAGACTATGCTTGTGATTATGATGATATCCTTTATGCTATGATGAATTGTGCATGATTTGTCTTATGAGTTACATTCTCCAACTATTTCAAAGATGATGTTCAAAAGTGGCATATAGCATGGTTTCAAATAAATTGTCCCTTTTATGCATGTTTAAGGATTTCTTATGCATGGCTTCCATACTTAGTACATTTTGTTCTAACCTATATTTCTACATTTTCTATAAGTGTAGGGTTTGGAGATATCAGATTCTACCCTCGTGGTTAGGACCTTAGTAGATCAAGAAGAAGAAGATTGGTGAGTCCTCATAGTATTCTAGGGCTTGACCATATGTGTTTTATGTCTTTGTTTTATGTTTTAGACTTATACAAGAGATATGTCCCTAAGATTGTATTCAAGAGTTTTAATCCAAGTATTATAGATGGTTTGACACATGGTGTTATAGACTCTCTCATTTTATAAAAGACTTTGATTGTAAAGAAGAGTTTTAAATTTTCCGCATTTTTCCCTATGTTCTTATGTCATGATATGCTATGAGGCTTGTATGAGACTTTTCGGAGTCTTGTATGTCGTGTCACGTCTAGGGGGTATCTTTGGATCGTGACAAACATGGTATCAGAGCATAAGGTTTTAGGATGGTTTTAGGATGTCTCAAACCACGTCTAGTAGAGTGTTGTTCATAAATGTGATGTGCGCCACATTTATGAATAGGAGGCTATTGGATGTTAGAAAAACTTCGCTTCTTCATTCTCTAAGTCGCGCCATAGATTTTAGCTTTATTAGGTCTTTCTCCTAATGTGTGCTCTATGGTTTTCAGGATATGACACTTCAAGGGCTTACGTTGAAAGGAATGAGGAAGACAATGAGGAGCAAGAGGTTCCTCCCTAAGCTCCAATTGTCCCTATAGGGGAATATGTGTCTAATGAGAGGATTAGGTATGGTTTTCTACTGTTGACTCAAGTCGGGATAGAGATTCTGGATTTTTATGGGTCAAAGATGGAAGAAGATCCTCTAGAGTTTATAGATGAGGTCTCTAGGGTGTTGAACTTTGCGGGAGTAGTTGAAACGACCCCAAAAATGCCCGAAAATGTGCTTCGGAAACACCTAAAATTGTAATTTCCATATATCTCAAAATCCGTGCATCATTTCGGAAATTCGACTTCATATTCTTATTCAGGGGGTCAAATTGAGTG